>JAPMOR010016510.1:130093-177401 GCA_026543865.1 Argiope aurantia | reverse complement strand
ATAAATATATATATATATATATATATATATATATATATATATAATATCTAATTATTATTATTATAATCAAAGCTCTGTAGTAATGGTGTTAAATAACAAAAAGGCATCTGGATTAAAAAATTAAATTATGTATCTAGAATTTAAAATTTCAGAACAAAATTTAAAATATCATCCAAAAATTTCCTTCAAAGCAACATATTCTTCAGAAAATTTTATTTTGAAACATTTGATAAAACTAGGAGCTGAATTTTATTAAACAGACTGTCTTAGGGAAATGAGCAGATGTATTTCTAAAGAAATACACTAAAATAAATTTTAGTCATCTGAAAATATTCACAAATGTTATTTGAAATTCCTAAAGCATAATATATTATTTTATTACTTTATGTATCCATTCTCATTTTGCTTTAAAAAAAGAATTCCCTAATACAAAGAGTAAATAAATGGGAAAATAGATTCATTCTGCTAATGATTTAGTTAATGACATATTAACAGGAAAATAGTTAAATCTAAATGTTTCGAATATTTGAACTAAAGAATACTCATTAATTTACATTACTTCACATTATTTGTATTTCCTGCAACTGAAACATAAATATGGGACAGTTTCCTTTGAAAATTCTCTGAAAAAGTAACATAACCCTTTATATTCTAGTTAATTCAATTTTTCTACCTCAGCTGCTCCTTAAATGTCAAAATTCCCTTTGATACACAGATATTACACTTACCCCTTATCATTGATTGGGCTAGATATGAGCCAGTTTTCATTAAAAGTGCCTCAAAAAATTCACCTAGTCCCATATATTGAAAACTAATTTATTTTTCTACTTCAAGATCTATGTTGTTGGCCAAGCTTACTCCAAACACTTTCCTATTTTACTTATTGATTTGAGTGGAAAGATTTTGCTGAGTAGAATGGAAACCACTCCCAATCTTTTATACATCTTAAATTAGGAACTGTTTCTGCAAAAAATTTTGGAATATATATTTCAAGTCAAACAACCATCTTTTATTATATGCCATTGTGTGTTGAAACTATGAAAGTTCTATGCTTCTCTGTGTCATTCAATTTTGTTGAATCATTCTTAATCCAACTACCGAAGCAAACAATCCAATAATCAAAACGCAAATATAAGAGTTATGTTCAATGCGTTGATTTGCATTTCTTCAGATTATCAGTATTTCCTGCGACCAATACATAAATATGAGCCAATTTCCATTGAAAAAAAATCACCTAACCGTATATATTGAAGCTAATTTAGTTTTTCTATTTCAGGTGCTTTATAAGTATCCAAAGTCACTTTGGTAAATAGAAGATGATATCCTTCCTCTTGTTACGAGTTTTATAGTCATTGATTTGGCTAGATATGAGCCAGTTTCCACCGAAACTTTCCATAAAGGTAAGTTAATACTATATTTTAAAACGAATTCATTTTTCTAATTTAGTTACTTCATAGGTGTCCAAGGTCACTTTGATGAAATGAAGATGCCACACTTGTCTTTTATCAGGAGTCTTTGACTGGCTGATTTGGTTAGAAAGGTTAAGCCCAAATGGAATCAGAAGCACATTCAACAATCAATACATTGCAAATCATGAACTTTTTCTATAAAAATTCGTGGAATATATGTTCCAAATTAAACAAACGATACTTCATTCTATATTGAGATTATTTATGTGTCATCCAATTTTATTTAATCAGTGCTAAACTAAAAAGAAAACAACCAATCCAGCAATGAAAACATAAATAAAAATTAGTTTTCCCATCGAAATCCCCCACAAAGGTAAACTAACACCATGGAATAGAGCTCGTACATTTTTCTATCCCAGGTGTTGCATAGGTTTTCTATCCAGGTGTCAAAGGTCCCTTTGATCAAATGAAGATGCTACCCTCTTCTATTATCATGAGTCTTTAGTTTATTGATTTGATTAGAAAGACTATATCCAAGTTGAATGAGAACCATTTACACCAATGAATACATCGAAAATTATGAACTTTTCCTATAAAATGTTTCAGAATATAATTTTTAAGTTAAGTTAAATAAGTCATCCTCCATTATATGCTGAGATTATTCTTGTTTCATCTGATTTTGTTGAATCAGTTTTAATCTAACATAATATTCACCCAACTTTATTAATTCAGTTTTGTAACAAAAATCTATGAAATTATCTTTAATATTTAAATATACCTGGTTACACATTTCGAGTCACTACAAAGTGATTGCTTCAATGATTTGCATTTGAATCGCATGTTTCGCAATGAGAAATATTTTAAAATAAGTATCTGAATGTATAATACATTAAATATTTGAATAAGTCTTCTGCAAGGGCAGACTTACTTATTTATAAACTTTCCTAGTCATATCATTACACTTAAATTAATTTCGATAAATACGCTTGGGATGGCATTTAGTTATTAGATTATTACGGTATGCAAATGCATTTAAATATATGTTTCATCATTCAACATGTAGATACTTCTTCATGACTGTTATAGAGTCCAAGAGCCCTTCTATATAATAAATTTCCACTTCACTTGTAGAGTGTTGGAGAGACTTATCGATATGTAATTCTTGAAATTTTTCATTAAATGATACTCGTCATCGAAAATCACGTTAAAGTAATAATAAGATAAAACGTGAAAGGAGCCAGTGGGTGTCATAGATGAAGGCGAAGATGTCTCGCGCCATAGAAATAAGTGAGGGTGAAAATTATAATAAACTTTGTAGTGCGATTTAAAAAATTTTATTTGAATTGACTTGTTTCATGTTTGTGGAGATGTTTTCATTTCTAATCCCATTTTTCCTAATGTGTTAACATTGTAATATTTTCTATACTTGATGACGACAATAAATTATTTTAATATTTCTTAGAACTTAAAATTTAATTTATTACTATGATTAAGTTTGTAATCATTAATGCTGATAATAAAATTTAATCGCTTTTATATTAAAACTTTCAAAAGATTTTTCATTTTTTTTATTTTATGAGAGAAGAAAAACCTCTTAGCCTGCTCAATTGAGAATTTTGAGAGTGTATGTTTAATACTAAGGTCAAATGGACATAGAGGGGAGACATGGAATTTACTTACATCAGTTGTTTTAAACGCCATCCAGAAATGTTTATTAGCTTTCTAAAATCGTGGCAAGTTATCGATTTTCATAGTAATGATGTTAGATTAAACATACTCTTTTAAAATTGCAAGAGAAATGTTTTCGAATTAACCACGTAATTTAAAAATATTATCAGATGAACATGACACATGAACCAGTATCATCTCTTTAAACTTCTCCACCGCACTAGCGGAATGACGTTTTTCTGTTCGAATTTAATCTGTACCCGATCTGGTTATGAAGTTAAAATTTTACTATTGATCCTAATGATGAAGATAAATTTAATAAAGTTTTTTTATATATAATTCATTTTCTTCTTTGGAGTAATCTAGCTAAATTTGTGATTGAAATATTATAAAATCGTAATTTAAGTAATTTTTCCCCCTTTTGGTAATACTTAATTTTTTACAAAAAGTTATGTTTACCTTCTTGTATAGGAGGTATACAAAGAGAAAGTATTGTATTCGCCAAAAAATTTGAAATCGAGATTTTGACGAATCTCCACATTTTAGAACTCACTGAAATGAAAAACACATTTTTTGGAATTGTCTGTCCACCTGTCTATTTGTCTGCGAAAGTCATAGCTCAAAAACTATTTCAGCTGGATAAATTAAATTTGAAATATTGTCTTTAAACAAAATTTCCAGTTATATTCGGAATTTTGAAAAAAAAAGGGCATTCAGAGAAAGTCTGTCTATCCAATTGTCCAAATATGAATAATTAAAATATAAGAGAGCTAGATGGATAAAATTTAGCACACATATATAACATCTGAAGTGTCGACGCCCGTTAAATTTGAGACTAAATTCGTCAAGAGGTTGGACTTCTATCGGAAGTACTTATATTCGTACTTTCAGAAGCATGAAAACGTGTTAATTCAAAAACGCTATTACTTAAATATATGAAATTTTGGTTTATTTTTGCTTTCAGTTGGTCGGAAAATAGTCTAAAATACACATTCCCAGCATTTCATTGACATTTGCAGATTCCCCATCTCAGCATTGTTAACTTTTATTAGTATTATACCTACTTCGCACGTTGTTTTAAATTGCTGTTTCTGAAATCTAATTATAGAACTGACGGACAGCGCCCTCTATCTCATTTGGGTGGCGTTTCCAGTCTTATTTTCCAAAATTATTTTTTCGTGTGTGTCTTTCTTAATCATTTATGTTTTGCAATTTGCTTCAGTCTATATAAATGAATGATTGACAGTAAGAGAATATTATACTCCTCTCTACACAATTGTATACTATATTATTGTTTTACAATTCCCTTTCCTTATTTCACCGAATTATTATTATTATTATCACTTTTAATTTCCTTTCCTCCAATTTGTAAAAACTTATCAGAAAAACAAAACATTTATAGTAAAGAGCCAATTAATTTGTGAAAATTCTTATTATAGAGAAATTTATAATTCCTTTTCATTATAATAACATTTTAAGCAGAATGTATTATTCCTTGCAATTAGTTGAAGTTTCTTTTTAGCAATAGCATCCTTTTTTAATTCAAGAGATGACTAAAATATTTATCAATGAAATAGTTTATCCGATATCTTATCCCTTCTGAATATAGTTGAAGTATTGCAATAAAATTGTAGGTGCCATTAAAAGACAACTTTCTTTAACGATCAATCTCTCACTCAAAACCAAAAATCGCCAACAGACTTGGAAAAGTCCAAAGTTAAAAAAAAATCTGTCAAGACTTCGAAAGTTTTCATTTATAACAACTTTAACTATATTTTTGATATCAGGTGGAAAAAGCTGTTATGGAATGATTAGTCGAATTTTTTGAAAATTGTCTATCTCGGGAAGAAATTTTTATGCTATCAATCTTTGAGACATTTTTGATATTTCTCCACTCTGTTTAACTTTCGCTTAATTTCATATATATATATATATATCATTGAAAACATTTTTTTTCGAGGAAGAAGCTATTCACGGGCAGATATCATCTTCAGAAATATTCTGAAGAATGTTTTTTTAACTGAAGCAGCATCTCGAAAATTTTCACACTATCTGACTTTCTTCAAGCTGAAGAAGAATTTCATCCACATGCTTGATATTTTTATTTTTAAGAGCTCCAGAAAGTACTTTTCAGTATCGCGCACATTAATTTCTTTCACATCTTATACCGCTACTTCTTTTTGATATGATTTATGATTTGTCACTCCCTTGGCATTTCTTATGAATCGAAAATTCTTCTAGTTTTCTTTCTCCAAAACTACTTGAATGAAGATCTATATAAACTGTCATGCGTTATATATAATTAAAGTCTCCTTGAAGTAAAATCATTTTAGTTACTTCTCTGTATGTGAAATATAGAAAAGTCAAGTATTTAAAACGGGGAACAAATTAGAACTTGTAATTTGTCAGTCATCAACTCTCTGTTATCATTAGTAGATCTGTACTAATGATCATAGAGAATACGAGTGTGCATGTGTTGGCTTTCCGCAAACTCCAATACGAAAATGTCTATGCCAAACTGTTAGACTTAAAGCTACCAAATTTGATACAAATATAATTTGGAGGATGAGAATGTGCACTTGAGAACTATTTTTTAAAATGCATACGTTCTACATAATTAAAATCTTTTCGAAGTGAAATCATTTTTTGTTACTTTCTCTTAAACGAAGTACAAAGGGAGCATGTATAGATAAAGAAAAAAATTAGATCTCGCAGTTTTATTGAACATCTGCGTTTCACATGTCTCTATGACTGCAAAAACTATTTTTGGTATTAAATTTGTTTGTCGGACATTACCTCTACTAATGATAAAAAATAATATGAGTGCGTGCTGTACAGGCCAAACTGTTTGATCTAAAGCTACCAAACTTGATACAAATATAATTTGGAAGTTGAAACCATGCACCTCAAAGCCGTTTTTAAAAATACTAACCGGAATTTCAATTAATTTAAAATTAAAATTAATTTGGGTGTTTTCACAATAACTTTTAAAAATACATTTGCTTAAAAGGAGTTTTGCATCGTTTTAAATTTCAAAATCATCTTTTTAATGGCATCTATTTGCCAACTTAATTTTCGATCAAAAGGTAAATAACTTTTTTATTCATTTTTAATAACACATTTCATTGTTGCAATAAAAGTCAAATCGTTTTCATTGTTTCGTTAATTTTTAATTACTTGATTTCTTCTATCGTTGAAATAATAAACATATATCGTTTATTATTTGTGCAATTGATACAAAAATTTAAAAAGTGATTGCAGAGAAGGACAAGACAAAGTGTGATTAGAATGTCGATTACTCCTACAATTACGTTTTTAATGGCATTATGATTAATTTTTATTAAAAAATAAATAGATCGGGTACAAGGCTATTAAAATAACTCGGCTCTAAACTCTATTACAATCTTATGTATAAAAATATTTTTATTGGGAAACATGTACATCAAAGTTGTACATAAAAGATTTAGAAGACATCAAAAACTAGGTTTTTCTGATAAACCAGATGGTCGGCAAAGGCGGCTAGAAATTCATAAACTCAAGGATCGTGAACAGAGATTATCAATTTCAGAGGAGGATTTACTGTGCTATTAAAAACTCTTCATTACCCTCTAAAGGAGATGAAATTGGGATTAAAAGATTTTAAGTTTTTTCACCATAACGTTTGAACACATCAATGTACAAAATTTATTTTTACACCATCTTAAAATTTAAAATATTAACTTTCAGTAGCCTAAATGACATTTTTAAATGACTCTCTCTATAATTTTAATCAATTTTTAAAGTTAATTTAATGATATTTTATAGCAACATCTTTTTCTGTCGAAATATTAAGCCATTTTTTCCTATATAACATTTAAACCCACGCCCGCTTTTGCCAATGTTGTAGTTAAATTATTTTCTTCGGTTATTTTTAAATTATCTTTTACTCTGCAACTCTTTTTATTATATTTGAGTTCAATTTGCCACATAGATTCTTTTAAAAATCTCTTCTAAAATTGCTGCAATATTTTTTAAAGTGTGGTCTAATTCTATTTCATATTGAAGTAATTTTAAAATTTTAATGAGTTCAATTAGCATACCATGAATCACTTTTTACTGATTCTTGGCTTGAGTTTAGTGAATAAAATTCTGTTTCAAAGCATATAATCAAACACATTTAAAGTATTTTCAAAATATATGTTTATATGCACACCAGCATTCCTAATGTTCAAACTGCCACCAACTCTGTGAAAATTATTTACTTGCGGTTTGCTTCAGTTTTGTAATTACTGGAATACTATTTTAATTGCAGTTGTTATTAAAATATATTTTATTAAAATTTTACGTTTCATTGTTACTATACTTTTCTTATCCAAATCCCTCTATTAATTCCACGGTCGAATCATTAACAACACACCAAAGCACTGATGACCCCTCAATTCCAGAAAAAAATTATTATTGCTGATCGCAGTTTATGCCTCAAACCTTGAAAAGTTTATCTTTCAAATCGCCGAAAATCGTTAAAATATAAAAGTTAACAAATCTTAATTGGAGTAAAACTAAACTAGAAAATCGCACTTGTTTGGACTCTTGGGTATCCAATATTTCTTGAAATGAAAAGATGGATTCTCTCACAATAGTATTAGAGTCAAAATCGTACTGTGAAAGGATTGCAGTTGAAGATATTTTCATATATTTCAGAAATCTCAACTGCAATATATGTATATAATTTATCAAATAGCAGGTACCAAGAAACCCTTGGGGATATTCTTTCAATTTTATCCCTTACTCTTTAGTTTAAAAATAAAAACTAACAACTAGTGTAATTACCCCAATGGTTATTACTCTGGCCCTGCTAAATAAATTTGGACTTAATCACAATTCTTATTGCCAATTTTGCAACCAAGAAAAGATTATATATCGCATTCTTTTTTGAATTGTTAGATGTATTCAACTTCAGAACGAATCTATGGCAGAGTTAAAATTTTAATCAAAACTAATTTCGTCTTTTAAAATCTTTTTTTTTCAAAACAAGAGTTTTTAATAAGCTCTATTTACAAATTTTTCTTCTATCATCGGACGAAAATAGAAAACGAAGATATTTGACGTACATTATTGGCACTGAAGCATAGCCGTTTTTTGCTAAAGATACCAATCAGTACATATTTTTTAAATAATTAAGTATATAAGTCAGAGTTTTTACGTTATTTTCTTTTGATATTATTAATATTTTCAGTTAAAACTTAAACCTTTAAAAACGCGGCTATGAACCAAAAACGTGTCTCTTCTTCGGCCATTTAAAAACTGCCAAACTCTAAATGGGGCCTGAAAGAAATTTTTACATATATACGCTAAATTTTACATGTATGCGCTTAATGCTACCAAGCAATTTGCAATTAAGTTAAAACTTCTTATGATTGAATATTCAAACTCCACGACTCTTAGAAGTATATATATTTCGGTTTCTTCTTGCATACATATCAAACAATTTAGACGCAAGTGGAGTTGCGGGTACAGCATATAATTAGAACCTCTTTTATAAAACTCAGTTCTGTGAAAGAGGCTGAAAGATTCTGTTGTAATGGCCTTTCATTGAATATAAAAAATAATTGTTTATTAGTTTTCATTATCAGTTTATGCAAAAATATTTCGATGCAATTTTAATTTCTTTGGGAGAAGAACTAATAATATTATAAAAAATGAAAAAAAAATAAACCAAAAATCAATCCTATAAATTGCATTATCATATAATTTGTAGTCCTAATTATGCAGTCATCAGACTAGCATGCCCATAATATTATTAATAAAGGTTTCTTTGAGCAAAGAGATGATTTTGGGGGGGGGGGATTATGAGCGAAGAGGTTACATGAAAGTGAAAGGAGATCTGTACGATACAAAAGTAGGAACTACTGGAATAGTATGAAATTTTTTACGAGACCTTAATAGAACAAGTGTAGATTATAGATGATCAAGGTTTAGACGAAATCTGTCAATGAGTAGTCTGTTGGTATTTCCATCCATGTAGATAAGAACTACATTACCGAATAGTTTCATATATCCTGTCATTAACCAATTTTTATGTGACCTTAATAAAAAAACAAGTGTAGATTGTATATGATCAAATTTTGAATGAAATATGTCCATGTGTAGTCTGTTCTAATGTTTATCCGTCTAGATATGAACTAAATTTCTGGATTTTTTCATATAGCATTATCACCAAAATTACAAATCTAATGTAAAGTTTAGCCCCAATATGCCAATATTGTCTTTCCGTTTGTTTATTCCTGCCAATAAGAAAACGATATACTCAGAAACCCAAAAAAACTACATACTAACTTTTGATATAGGTTTTGACTCTAAAATTACAGATATGTATTACATATTTAAGAAGAAAAGTGACTCAAATGAAAGAGGTACAAAATGCATATTCAGTTTCTTTCACTATGTTACGAGAATGGAAAAATCTTGAATATGTATTTATACAACAAAGCTGTAGGTAAATAGGTTTTTTTTATTTCTTTTACTTTAAAGAAAGAGTTGTTTTTACTTAAAAGAGCTTTCAAATAACTATCAGAATTATAACCTGTAAATCAGTAGCTGTGAAAATATCATTTCATTCTTTAGGGTAAATTAATTGGTAGTGTGCATAAATTAAATTTGCTAACAAATACAATGTTTGTTTCCATTAATGAATGACGCTTAATGTTGGAAAATATCACAGAATTGTAAACATCTGAGTAAATATTTTCTGAGCAAATGTTTGCTTAAGCTATCATTTGTGTTTAGTCTATTGTAAATTTGTTTATTTACTGTAACCGTTGCATTGTTCTACCGTGGCAATAGACGCCAGGGACACGATTCCCTTCAGGCTAAACTGGTGACATTTGATGACATAAGATAAAAAGACAAGAAACTTCTAGTTGCGAAGCGTGGGGAGAAAGGGATCCCTAGTGCTTTTCGGTTTATAAAATCAACAACTGTGCTTGGAACTTAAAAAAAAAACTTACATTTTATTATACTTCAAACTGATATATAAATAAAATTAATTAATTCTTAAAAGCATCCATTGATTGGAAAACAAAATTTCATCCTGTCAATTCAGTGGGATAAGATTAGAATAATATTATCCCACTTAGAATAAGATTAGAATAATCTTATCGCATCGGACAAATATAACCTGATCAGCTTCGTCTTTTATATCTGTAAATGTGCAATGATCAAACATCTACACTTCCATTACCGGATACAATCACCAGTAAACTGTGAGCATAAAATATTATCTGTAAATATATTCAGCATAATTTCTAGCTATGTTTCCTCAAACTTTGAAGGCATTTTCCTCAATTCCGATTATATATTGTCAGTTTGTCAATCATTTATATATCTGAGAATTCCCATTTATCTTCAAATAAAAAATAAGACTTAAAAAAGAGGGGGGGGGCTAATTATTCCTTCTTGCTTTACAGTTAACCCCCGATTTTCCACATTGGGGAAATGAATAAATGATGTTCATTGTTGGTTATGTGTTTATCAAAAGTATAAAGCTTGTAAATTATTTGATAAGGACTACATTTTTCACTAGCAAATATAAAGTTATGAGCAATTAAATGTATTACCTTCATTGAGCTCCAAGCTGCAACGTACAATTAACTATTCAAGAGAAATCAGATTACTTCTTTAAAAAAAACTTTTACTTAAACCAAACGACTCTTCGACAACGATTGTTATTTGTCTGTTTGTTTGGATGTTCAATTAGAAGCGAACGACATAATTACAAAACGCCAAGAACAAAGTTGGTAAAATATGGTACACGTTTAGCATCTAAAATGTAGATTTTTATCGATTTTTCAATCAAATCTATCGAAAGGTTGACCATCTGTACTTTTGCATGCCTGGAAAGGCAATAACTTATAAAAGTAATCACTTAAATCTATGAAATTCTGTATGATATCTTGTGACTACATCTATAACTTCCTGTCAAATTTTGGCTTTAATCGGTGGCAAAAGTGCGTCTGAAATGCATATTTGCACGATAGATTCAGCAAAAATGTTATATTTATTCCGAAAATCTATATTTCGTAACTATTGTTCACTAATGCCATGCAGGTCACTCGTGACCTTATTAAAGTCCACATTTTTTTGACATGGAAGGGGGGAGGGTAATACCTTTATTCAAGAATAGGCAAGAAAAATTTGAGGAGACCACACCCGCTGGTTTTCTCATCTATATTACCTGTTAAATAAATCAACCATTCCTCATGACCAAAATTGACTTTTGTCTCTGTAAATCAAAACTAAAACTATTAATCGAATATTAACTTCTTGCCAAAGCCTTCAATTAATTACTAAAACATTAATCTGTTTATCAGTTAAATTATTAACAATGAATCAATAGGTTTATGATAAATTTCATAAACGCATTTTGTTGTTGTTGAGCAGTTAATTATTCTTATAATTTCGCCAAAGGCAAACTTTCTAGAAAATATATTTTCTTATAAATCCACTAAAAAAATGAATCGATGGTCAAATAAATTTCCAAAAGTTTTATTAGCAGATATATATATATATATATATATGTGTGTGTGTGTGTGTGTGTGGCATGTTTCACAAAGGAGTTCACGTCCATTTAATAATGTTTCTCTAAAACACAATAACAATTTGCTGATTTTGTAACTACCACATTATTCAAAAACAAAGCAAAGTTGTCATAAATCATAGCATTTTACAAATTTTTATACTTGAGAATTTATGCAAGCGTGCTCCCTGGCAAACTACCGTAAATAATTTACAAATTTTAACGTGACATGATTTTAGATTGTTGCGTGATGGAAGCTGGATGCTTATACTAACTACTATAGCGGTGCAAAAATTTCAGTTGTTGTTATAATTCTTTTGTAAACACTATTGCAATAATTTTATTGTAACTCTTAATACTTTTGAATAATGATACAAGGATAACTTGCGTGTTTTAACTTATTTTATTCTTCTTATATGTAGTAAATTATAAACATTTTATAATTTAGGATATTATTATTAACATTATACAGAGTGATTCAAAAGTCAGTTAACATTTGTGAATTCAATAATTTATGGAATAATGTAAGATAGAGAGGTAAAAATTGACATATATGTTTGAAATAGCAGGATGTTTTATTGAAACCAGAAAGAGTGCAAAGAATGGTCAACAGATGACCCTTCATATGATAACAAAAGCAATAATTAGGCACAATAATTGAATTTTATCAAAGACTGTGTTCTTTATAACAAAATTTCAACATGTCGGCAGTCATTCTCCTATAATACCTGTAGTCGAGAAAAAATGTTGTGAATAACACTGTACAGCATATCTGAGGTATGGTGGGTCATAATCATCGGTTTTGATTTTTAGCATTTTTAAGGAAATCGGACGATCGCGGTAGACTTGCGACTTCAAGTAACCCCACAATCAAAAATTAAATGGATTTAGATCCGGAGAACTGAGAGGCCAAGCATGATGTAAAGTATCCGATTCTCACCAAACAATGTGCGCAAGAGACACATGTAGCAATATAGAGTCGAGTGCCATGCTGCATAAAAGTCGTACGTTCCAGCAGGTATTTACTAACCAGATTAGAGATGATGCCATTCTGTAACATATCGGATGACCGCATACACACTCACAGTTTGAAAATCTGAATCACGCATTTCCTCTAAGAATAAAGGTCCGATCACGCTAGATGTGGTAAATCCGCACCACACCGTGACTTTCTCGTCAGTCGATTTCCGCGACATTTCTAGGATTTTCGGTAGCTCAAATTCTTAATAATACGTTAGAAGAATTCTTCATAATACGTTAGACAACCAATCGTCGTCTTCCTCCGGGTTTTTTCCCCATACCACAAATGCGATTTCTTTTTGGTTACAATAAAACCCCATAACATATCAAGCATGCGTATCAATTTTTAACTCTCTACCAACATTATGCCGTGAATTATTGAATTTTCAAAAGCTAACGAATTTTTTTCATCCTCCTCTGTATACGCGTTAAGTAGTGCATTAAAAATAAGTTAGAAGCCACTGGATGTGCTTTATTTACCAAAACATATATAAAAATGAAAATTTAAAAAAAAAACTGTTTTCGGATATTGGAGCTAGTTAAATTAGGGCTTTGACCTTAGAAAAGTTCCCTCTCTATATAAATTCTAATAACAAATTAAAATTTAATTCCTGGCAGCCCATAAACTCCTTTCATATTAATACGTGACATAGGTCAACAGTTAAGAGTTATGACATGGAGCATTCATTTCGTTTGATAAACAGTTCTCACTCATAATCCTAGAAATTAACCTCATATTATTAACTTCATATCTCCTTTCCTAAAATCGTGGCTTACTGCAATTATACTCTTGCGCTTACATTTTAGACTGTTACGCAATATTGGAATACAAAATATTTGTATTTTGTAAGAGTTAGGTCACATTCCTTAAGATACTAAAAATAAATACTTTTGAAGATGTTTTGGATGAGATGAAAATATTTCAAATAATCACTAATTTGTCCGATTTAAAATTATTTCAAACGAAATGCATCTAAATATCATGGGTGAAATTTAAAAATCAATAGATTTGAAATAGGATTAAGAATTAAAATTGAAATTCTAACAAAAAATCAAGATATAATTTTTTAAAAAATTTTGTAAATAATTTAACTTTTTTAATCAAAACCATTAGCGAGAGACCAATAAAATTAATTGCCTCTTCGAAGCTCAAAATAGGTTTTCATTCAATGTTTAAGAGGAATTTTCTAGCTCAAAAGTGCTCCTATTTATCTTCCCTGGAGATAAATAGTGATATACTCCGGCAATTTAAGTGAATAAAATTCCATTAACCAAACAGAATATCAACTTAAAATTCTTCAGAAAACATTTCGGGTATGGTGAACTGTCTCAAAATGATCATTAATTCCTCCGCTTTTAAAAGCTATTTCACAAGAAATTAATTTGAATATCGGGTGTGAAGTTTAAAAAATAATCCAAGACCTTGAAGAAAGCTGTAAGATTTAAATTGAAACTAAAAATATTAAAGCATTTCTATATAAAATGCTAAAAGTATTTCCTCCTTTTCAGTCATATCTCATCATTCATTTTGAGAGAGGTTAATAAAGTGAATTATCTCTACAATGCACTCATAGTTGTTTTTTTTCGTTCGATGCCTAAAAGCCCATCTGTAGAACAAAAACCTTCTCATTTTTTTTCTAATGTTCCGGCAATCTAAGTCATATCATTGCTCCAAAACCGCCATTTTCTTCCTCCTTCTGCAATCAATAGATGGGTAACCCGGGAAATATAAAAACAATTCCTTGCCGCGTTTTCAAAGTCTATATTAGAAACCTTAGTAAAATCATAATGTTTCGAAAAAAATTTATTCAATCTCAAGTATTTCCAATATTCAATCAACTCCATTCAAAACCCACAATGCGAGAACAATACAATGAATCATCACTTCAATGCTCGCAAATTTTTTCATTATATTCCTAAAAGCTATTCTCTAGGGCACAATGCTTGTATTTCTTTCCTGGCTATATTGTTGAAGAACATCATTATTTATAAGTCAATAAATCATTGTTTTACTACTGCATTTTCATGTTTATTTTACCCACCATTTCTTTCTTTTTCCATTACTGGAAGATTGGTAACATGTTAAAGTAAAAACTAATCCTTTACATTGAAAAGGATTTAGGAATCTAAATTAGAAATTTAAAAAACATGTTCCATATCATGCATTTCTTTTTTTACTTCCCTGATCATAGATAACTATATACTTCAGCAATCTGAACCAATACTATCTTCTTAACCAAGCAGTACAGTAATTCTAAATTCTTCTGTAAACATTTCGGTCAGGATAAAACCGTTCCAAAAATAATCACTAATTTGTTTGGCTTCAAGAATATTTCACCAAACATTTATCGAAACATAAGGCGTTAAATTTTAAAAACTAATCATTGACTTAAAACTTTAAATTGGAATCCAGAAATATCAAGGCATTTCTGCTCAAAATGTTAAAAAATTTTCCAATATTTCAATCAAGTCTATTCAAACCTCACAAAGCAATACGAATACAATCAATTGTCACTTTAATGCTCACACCTTTCACGATGTATGCTTAAAAGCACTTATTCAGCACACAAGTGTGCTTTCATTTCTTCCTTGGTCCAAAATAACTATTCACTCTAGCAATACAACAGATCCTTGTTCCACCACTATTTTTTTTCTTTACCGATTCCTCGCTTTCATGTAGATATATGTCATCTGCTGGACACACCCCCAGGACCTTCGCGTGCTGATTACCCGAGGGAGGTGGCTCTTGGCTACCGATATTCTAAAAGCTAATCTTTCTAATAAAGAGAGAAAAAAATGCTACCCTAATAACGCAATTGAACCAAAATCAGAAAACGATGAAAGAGCATAAAAAACATACAAAAATGTTCTACAGATTCCGCAGATTTCCAATCTTTGTGTGATGCATCATTAGTGTAAAGCAGTTATGATTTTGACTTCGCGTGTGCCTAGATTCGCTCGCCCTCCGCAACGCCTTAACAGCCTGATAACATGTTTTTCATACAGAGCTATTTATTGGTGAACCAAGAATCAATGCTCAAAAGGTTGTATAGATAATTAGCCTCTAAATTTGTAGCTGCCGACGCAAAAACTCAATAGCTGTCATAAACGAGTTGAAACTAATGATCTCATGTGTGGCAAAAGTTTCTGACTGAGGCTCATTCATAAAATTATTCTTGGCTTAATATCTGCAGGTTTTCCTTTCATTTAATCAAAAAGTAATGCGATTAGTATCGGAACAACAACAGCTATCTGCTGAATTGCGGAAAAATGTGTTTAGAGATCAAATTCAGCTTGTAATGTAACTTATATTAACTTGTTATTGTCGCTTTGGTCCATTTTATAACATCTTGTATTTACAGGATTTCGTGAACCGGCTATAGTGTGAGCATGCATTATTTACAGAAAATGGAAATTACTAACGATGTTTTTATACTAGTAAAATTACTTCAGTTAATTTGCTGTTGTTATTTGAGATTTTTGTGTCGTAATGCACATTGTGTCCACTCTAACTCTTTAACGGATTGACTTAAAATAATGGTTTACTAGCTAATTTCTAATCCATTAAAGATAGATGTATACTTCCAATTTATAAAATGTTACATATAACGAAGAACATTATTTTTTTTATTTCCTCTTGTTTAAGGTGTACGTACACACTAGAAATTTTTTTTTTTAATTTTAACTTTTGGATTCCAGTTTCTTCACAGTAGGTCATTAATATATGTTTAAACTCATTTCAGTGAGAAAAAAATCATATTACTCTAATTATTAATTAATTAATTAATATTTAATGAGCTAATTAGCATATTTTTGAAACATGATATTTTAAATTCTAATTTGTACAGATACACAATTATAGTTGGAAATTATGCCTAATATTAGTCTTCATGTTGTCTGCCTCAATCAAGTTATAAAAATATATAGTTTTTTTAAAACAATTTTTTCATCAACGATGAATAGAAAAAGCGAGATTTTTTCTGTAATTTTAACTTTTAAATAGCTATTAAAATTTATTTCCATAAATATAACTTTGATTGAAGCACAAAACATCCTCTATTTCATACAGATTATTTTGGTATATAAGTAATTGTATTTGGTTAATTTCTTGTTGAGTTATGAGTGTATGAATAAAGCAACATAGTGGAAAAATATCATTCTTCATAAAATGAGTTTAAAAAAACCGTAACTAGAGTTTTTAATGAAAGCACCTCAAGAAAAATAATTATAACTCGAGAAATATTTCGAATATGGACAACATCTTGGTATCGTTTGAAAGCTAAAGGATCAGCGAACATTATTAAGCAATAAAAAAAATATTCGTTATTTTGAACGATTTTCGAAGTTTCAAGTGTGTACATACTCCTTAACTCAGTAATCGTGTTTCTGAATAAAATAATAAAGCCTTAAATAATTATTGATAATAAATATTGATTGACTTAATGAAATTCAGAACTTCATAACTCGGTCAATTTTAATTGTTAAGGACTGAATCTTTTTTATTTCCAATAGTTATGTGTCATCAATATTTCACTAAATGTGTCTAATAAGACCAGATGATTATATAAAACTTTTAATTTCGCAGTTTCTTTTGAAGTGCCTTAGTTGACACAAACAATATAATATATATTACATTGAATCATTTAAAGCATTTTTACTTTCTCCCATGCGAAGTATCGAGGAAGTATTCAATCATCAAAAAATCTTGAACTAGAGATTTTGACGATTCTTCACGCTTTAGACCTCCCTAAGGTTGAAAAAGACATTTTTGGCATTATTAAGATATTCCAGATATCTGTTAAATTTTAAAGGAAATTCATTCACTGGAAGTCTGGCTGGCGGATTATTCGAGTACAAGTGAATTTGATAACTACAAAGCGCAAAGAGCTAGGTAGATAAAATTTAGCGCGCAGGTTTAGCATCTAAAATGCAGTTGTTTTATACAACTGTTTGTTAGGATTTAAAATACAGGTTTAGCATCTAAAATACTCTTGTCAAATTTTGAACCAAATTCATCAAACGATTGCCCGTTTGTTAGTTCATATTTTCGCATGCTTTTAAACGCAATAACTTATAAATGCAACGACTCAAATCATTAAAATTCTGTATGTTATCTGTGACTAAAACTGTAGTTTTGTGTGAAATCTTGGTGTAAATCGGGTGGTAAATATGCATTGAATACACATACTTTCGCGACTGATCGAGTAAAAATGCTAGTTTTAAGCTAACATGCTACACTTAATAACTATCATTCACAAACGCTATGCAAGGAATTTGCGACTCTACAAAGATTCATAATTTTATGCTGAGCTAGGGGAATAAGGCCTTTATTGAAACGTGTGCGAGAAAATTGCGAGGAGACCACTCCAGTTGGTTTCTTTTTTGAAATGCATTCTTATTTCTAAAAGTTAATGAATAAGTTGTTACTTATGCCCTGTACATCGGTTAGCTATTTTTGATTCAATCGATGTGTGATTTGATTTACATACAAAAGTGTTTGCGCATATCATATTTGTATGTGATCTAAATTATAAAAGATAACATTCAAGGCATTGTCGTAAAATAACTTATATGCTCTAGTGTGACTAACAAGTAGTGATTTGATAATGTGATTGATATACATTAGAAATTAGAAAGGAAGAAAGCATTTATTTTCAAAATTAGCTTATAATAAAATATTAAATTCTGGGAGTTTCCTGTTGATAATCTTGCCAGTCCAATCTTATAATTTTTATTGATTTATTATCATTACCTAATTATAGAATTTTCATTACCTAAGATGAGTTTAAATGTAAGCAAAAGCAGTTATTTTGCATTACCTTTTATGTAGCTTACATGGATTTTATATAACTTTAAATATGAATTATATAAGGTCAAATAGTTCACAAATAAATAAGATGTTAAATTCAATGTAATAGTCATAAAAAGCTGGTAAGAAAATAATATATATCACAAATGAATATTATTTGTAATTAAATAATATGTAACTATATCAGATACGCGTAATATTAGACCTATTTAATTCAAAAGAGATTTTCACAATTTCCGGATTGAACGCTTTATTTAAAAAATCGTTGCTAGTAGTTTTTCTTTAGAAAAAAAATATTAAAACAGAAAGTCCATTTAATTCATAATTGAAAAAGGAAGGAAAAATTCCGTGACTCTGGACATCTACAAAATCGCAAAAGAATTAATTAATAGAAAATATAATTCAAGTGTTCTATTTGAATAATGATCTAATAAAAGATCTCAGATGGAAGATCTAATGAACTGGAGTTGTGATTTTTGTTCATAATGAACATTTTATAGAACTTTTCAACTGAAAACTTCAAAACTGAGTTGTGAAAACTTCTCGCACATTTTATCGCTTATGGTCTTTTATTATATAGTCTGCTGCTCAAAAATTCCACCTATTCTATTTAGAAATTAGCAGGAATGGTCTAGTAAAAATCTTATACAAAAAAGACTCTTCAATAAATGTCTTTGCTTGGCATTGAGGAAGAGGGTTACAACGTATGGATCTTTGAAGTGAATGGAGCATTTTTACTGAATCTGTTGGGAGACTATTATGGAATACTTTTGCCAGCCGATTGATACCAAAATTTGATACGAGAGCACAGTTGTAGTTACAAAATAAGATATTGTATTTAATTGCTTTAATTCTTTGCATTAATGAGTTATTTCATTTATATGCACACGAAAATACAGACCAACAGACGGTCAAACGTTTAACTGATTTGATTCAAACTTTGATAAATATTTGTATTTTCGATACTAATTCTGTATACCAAATTTTATCTACTCAGCTTATAGAGCGTTGTAGTTATTCAGCTCACTTGAACAGTTAGACGATATTGTTCAAAGTTTGACAGAAATCTATAAATTGAGTTGTAATTCCGTGTACCAATTTTCAGTCATCTAGATTAAGACGTGTTTTAGTTATCGTGTTCACAGACAGACAGATGTAATGCCACAAAGTATATTCGGATTCAGGGAGCTCTGAGACTTGCAGAGTCATGAAAATCTCGAGTTTGAATTGTTGACGATTACAATACTTCTCTCTAAACTGTGAATACCAGAAAGTGAAAAGATATCTTACATTTTTAACCCTTTGACTACCAATTTTTTAAAATCTTTTCTCTGCAATCGCGTAGAAATGAAGATAATAGATTCTGTATTCGACAAATATATTCGATTTTTTTTAAATGTTCTTAAAGCCCTGTGGCTAGGACATGATGGTAAAATACACCTTCCCCATCACCAAAAAAAATTACTTTGACTTAGAGCTGTTTAAGTTCATTTAAAAGGTCAGTGGGATGTATATGCCCTGTTGGTAGTTAAAGAGTGAAACATTTAGTTAAAATCAACCTGATACATCAGAAATATTTTATATTTGTAAATCGAAGTCTGCTTGGATTCTTTCAGAATGTTCGAACTAAAAACATGAATTTTATTTACCTTTTTAATTATAAAAACTGATTTTATAATTTTTAAAAGTTATTACTGAAAACTATAGTTTTATTTCAGTTAAATTTTATATAAAAGTAGCATTATTTTTAAATGGTAAGATGAAATATATATTGATCAATTTTTTTCCTCTAGTAGCTACTACAAAAAACTTGACAAACATCTAAAGTACTATTTTTGAATAAACACAATAAAACGATTCATTTTTTAAAATCTCCGGGCAAAAAATAGAAACCTATCAAATATTCCTCTTATAACACATTAAAAATATTTCTTCGAAAAATCACATACGGCATCCAAACAAATACCGCTGAAAAATAATTCTTGAAGGAGAAGAATGTGAACAATATCCTTTGCTACTAGATGTAAAAAATCGAGTTTTCTTAGCTGAATCACAACGCTACGAGGCGAGAATCCATAAAAGAGCTTTTGTTGATGCGTTCGCATGGTGCTACACAACATGCATAATGTATGACAAACTCTACGGTACCTGTGAGTATAACACAAAGCTAATGCACTTCTATTACCAAATTTACATACACTCTTTATTGTACAGTACAAAACTATTGTGAGGTTTGTTATCCTAACTCTACCGGCCGAATGCTTTAATGCACGTTTTGGTATTATTGTTAATGATATCTCTAAAATGTCGATGAAAGTGAATTGAGTATATTTATCACACATTAATTCAGATTTGCAAACTTGTGTTGGCGAGTTTACGCTGGTAGTGACAAAGGATGCATTGTGGGAAATTTTGAAGTATCATTCGATGGATAGAAATATATCGATTTTGGTTTAAGTATATTATGTGTAAGTGTCAGATTAATTCTATTTCTGATGGATTAACTTTAAAACCTAAGCAAACATTGAATTAAACCTTCTTTGATAAATAATAATCAATACAAATCATGAAAATAGTAAGTAACAACAGAAATAAAACTGAATCACAAAAAATTGCCATTTGTGTGGAAAATGGATACAGAAAACACAAAAATGTGTAAAAAGCATTAAAAAAAATTTGATATTTGATAATTTAATGAAAACAATTTGAAAAAAAATACATGAAAAGAAAATTATTGTTTCGATAAGTAAAATTTGATTTTTTTTAAAGTGAGATAAATCTAAAACATATTTAACCCACAAAAACAAACAATGTAAAATTCAGTACTGAAGTATTTGTTGAAAAAAAGAGCTTCTGTCATTGGTTCTTTTAGGAAAATCATTATTCTGATAGAAAAGGATGTGAAAAAGAATTCTGATGATGAGTTATATTCAAAGAGTTAGCTTAGGGACCTGAAAAGAGCTATTTAGGCCAGTTTCTATTAATTAATATTTTTGTTTGCTCCTAGGATTAAATAATTGGCTTTTTCTGATGAAAATGCACTATTTGAGTATTAAGGAACTCATAAATGTTTTCTTATTTCTTAAATATAGGTTACTACTGGCTGGTTCTGATGAGTTGGCGGTTAAAAAGTTATAATTATGTGAGTTGCGACACTATTTTCATTACTTAGACGATGGTCGTGAATTAAATCAGATTTCTCAATAAGAAACTGGAAAATAAATAACTGGCTTCAAGCAATCGTATTCATTATAATCCTATTATTTATTTGAGATTCACTCTCCGTTTCATACCTCTCTCACTCTCTCTCTCGTATTTTTGTTTAATTAAATTTGACTGAATCCTGAAAAATTTCATAAATGGAAATATTAAAAATTATTTAGGAATTTATTACTTTAATCCTAGCAACTATTTGATTATAAATTTTTCTTATCTGTCATTTTTTTCTGAAAAAGATGTATAATAAATCCAATTCACCTATTGCACATTTATATAAAATCTTAACTACGCATTCCTCTATCATCTAACTGCACAATGATTTCGACTCGTCTGTAATGACATGTTTTTTCACTCTTTATAATTGAAATAAATCTATAAATCAGCTCATCATTTGTCTATCCTCGGGTTGGAAATCAGTCTCTTTTTTTCTGTATCCCGCAATTTCCAGGAGTTAGTATGTTTACTTAATATACTTATCATGTTCTTTTACTCTATTGTCTTACGTCAACTCGTCAGAGCCACGCTATATTATAAGCAAAATTTAGATATTATGTGAAATATGAAAATGCTGTATATAGCCATCATTTCCACTGCAGTGGCCTAGTAATAAATGATTGGCTTCGGGGCCAGAGAGCTCCAGTTTCGAACCCCGTTTCATTAAAACTCCTTCGTGTATGCAGGTCTAATTCACGTTAAATATGACATTGTGGGCCAGTCACCCTCCCATTGGTGTGGTGCATAAGTTTGAGAAAGAGATGTCGTCTTCATAACCTGACTGAGGTTCAAAATTACGAGGTTTGTTCCAAAATAGCTCTTGTGTTGATTCCAAACGGGGTATTAATGTAACAAAATAAAACCAAATAAATATCATTTCAATATTTGCATGAAAATATATTTGCATTTATCTGCAAAAGTTGCATATACATAGAGATGAACAAAGTTCTTGTCCTGGAGGATTAAATTACAGCTGCTCAATTTACATATGTCAGATGATCACGAAGTTTCACCAATATAATTATCTTAATAATGACTTAAATTAAGGATCTGAGATATATTTTTATAACCTTAATCATCTATATTTCGTGCACATTTAGATATCGAATTAATCAAAATATGTTTCCCCAAGAAAATCTTACGAAACCTTAGAAAAATTAGACTGAAGAAGGAAAAAAATGGAGCAGAAGTTTCCCACAGAGATCTCTCTTCTGAGTTTCAAAAAAATGGTAAAAAAATATATATAACCGTATACATCTCGAAATAAATTCCCGCTCAAATTCCCCGGAGACCCAATATTCGTTTTAGGGATTGAGACCACTGGATATATCACTTTCTTACGAGTCTTCCACGTTTTAGCACGTCTTGCAACTTTTTTTCGTTCGCCAATCGACCGAGCTTCTTCGTTTATTCGTCAATAAGCTTGGAAACAATGCTTCTGCCTCCCATTTTCCCAAGATGCAATGGATTCCCAACCACAAAAACTGCGATGCTTTTCTCTTTCATTCGCCTCAGATTTCAGTCGATATCTCTTCCTCTCCCTCATGGTCCCTTTAGGATAAGGGGAATGGGCCCCTAACCACGTAATGTAATTCCTCTCTCATCTCCAAGCTGCTGCACTTTCACTCACTGCATCTTCCCAAACGTTACTTTAGGCAGAGATTTTATAATCCATACATATTCAACCACAAAATTCCCTCACAGTCTCTCCCACTTTTCTTCCCATTTTAAGGAAACTTCCTCACGGTCTCTCTCTCATTTTACCTTCACTTGAGACAGAGAACTTTATTTCACTTCCTTCGATTTCATTTTGATTTCTGTTTTATTCATGTGGCATGTTAAAAAGGATCTAATTCACGTTTTGAAGAAAATTTTCGAATGTATTGAAATTGCGCGATTTGGAGGAAGATATTACATGGATTTGTGAAGATGATATTTGGCCTCAGTTTCCTAAATTCCCTAAATTGAGATTAGTTAGACATTTATTAATTTTGTAGAAATAACGTAGCCACAGATGTGCTAAAGGAATTTAAATACCTCGAATGCCAGTTTCTGGAAGCGCCATTATGACAATATTTTAAGCTGTTATTTTCAAGGATCTAATTCACGTTTTGAAGGAATTTTTCTAATGTATTGAAACTGGGCGATTTGGAAGAAAATATTACAAGGATTTGTGAAGATGATATTTAGCCACAGTTCCCTAAAAGGTTCAATCAAATTAAGATTAGTTAGCCGTTTATTAACTTTGTATCAATGACGTAGCCCCAGATGAGCTAAAGGGATTTAGATATTTAGCCTCAGTTCCCTAAATTCCCTTAACTGAAATTAGTTAGTCACTTCTTAATTTTGTATCAGTGGCGTAGCTGCAGGTGGGCCAAAGAATTTTAGATGCTTCGAATGCTAATCTCTGGGAGCACCATTATGACAATATTTTACTCAGTAATTTTCTTTTAATCTTGTACTTCAGGTGTAAAGATAGATAAGAAGAAGCATACAGATGCCCCGCTCACCTATCTCTGTGGGAGCCACTAAGACAATATTTTGCAATCATTTTGATCTTGCACTGGGGTTCTAGTAAGAAATAGGAAATAAAAATATAAATGCTTCCAGCTACAATATCAGAATGCTTTGCGATTATTTTACGTTTCTAAAACCCAGAAATAACAAATAAAACCAGAAGGTGTAGGACGTAAATGAATACCTAGCCACGGGCGCCATTTACCCTTGCTATGTCGCTGTATCGTGCCAGATATCATTTTGTTTCAGGACTTGAGGATCAGAGTTTTTGAATTCCATTTCAATGAAACTCTCAAGTATAAGCACACTTAGTGGTCTGTCATTGCATAATTTAAAGTTATCGCGTTTGCACACATGCGAATGCACAGAACGACAGTCCTTACCTTGATGTATTTCGTTCAATGTTTTATAGAGAACAGCAGTTTAAATATTTAATATATTCACTATATTTTGTTTATCTACGTTTAGTAGTTCACTTGTATGAGAACAGTCCCACAAACGGACTACTTATGAGTGCATTTCGTTCAACATTTGATAGAAATTTTTAAATTTGGTGTTAAGGCAGCATACCAGATTTCATACATTCGGCTCAAAGCATTTTTCAGTTAGCCTTTTCACTGAAAGACATAATTCCAAAAACGTGTTTTTCATAATCAGGATGATTTGAAATAGGTAAAAATATCGGTTTCAAATTTTCTGATGAATACAATATATTTATTTGTATTTTTTTTACATAAGATTTTAAAAAAATGGTGTTTAATGTATTGAACATGTTTTGTTTTCATCAGACAGATAAATTGTGTAGTTCGTGCTTCAAATTCCGTTTAAATATCTTATACATGTTTGCCCTCCAATTAAATTCTCACATTCTCCTAGTCAATTATTATAACTTTATGTTGAATAATTGTTGCTACACCCCTCTTGTAAATGCATGATTTAATTTGAAATATCCTGTATCACATCCACACTGTATTTCTTTCTCCGTCTGATAAAAGCAATTAATTTATACATTCTATAATTTAAGGATTGTTTAAATTTGTTTAAATGGGAAACGCTTCGCTTGCATGATCTACAGAGAAATATATCATCTCTTTTGCCCGTTAAAGTTATAATTTCGTTATAATTAAGTACAGAATTGCACATGTGCATAAATTAATAACGGTTATAAATATTAATAAGCATTGTGCATTTCTTCTGTTAGAGAATAATTACAATTAATATGGTTGGACGTTACACAAAATACTAGTTAATGTCCTGTTTCGGTATTAATGGGTCTCTAACCGATTATCTAGAGAATTAATCCAATAAAGAGATGCATGTACTAGATTGATCTTGACTGCCAGTGGACGTATGCAGATGATATACAGCCATCTAATAATGTGGAGTTCGGAATTGACGAGTACATCACTTTTCTCATTTGTATTAGTGATTGAGATTGAGAGATAAATTGCCTGATTTACCAGGACATAGTACTAGTCATTTCGGGCTACAGTCCTGGGTAATTCTGATCGCATTTACCATTTATAAACTTAATTATATCATATTGTTTAATGAGAAATATTTAGAAAAAATATCGTTTTTCTTTGTAAAATACGAATATTATTCCAACCTATATTATTAATATTAAAATCTGTACAAGGAGGAATTAATTGTACGAATAAGATAATATAATCAAACTAGAAATAAATATTAAGTTTAAATTTCAGAAAAAAAGGGGGGGCAACCTTTGATAAAGTCCTCAGACCGGATCCATGTTTTCCTTTAA
Source organism: Argiope aurantia (assembly GCA_026543865.1). Lineage (NCBI taxonomy): Eukaryota > Metazoa > Arthropoda > Arachnida > Araneae > Araneidae > Argiope > Argiope aurantia. The sequence continues at coordinate 151,446 of JAPMOR010016510.1, read as the reverse complement.
TTTCGTTTTATTCTCTTTTTTTGGTGATTTAAATTTAATATTTACTTTTAATTAGGTTAATTTCATTTTTCTTTTACATATAGCAACGCTGTATAGTTCTGAATGCAATGTATATTTTTAAAAAAGATTTTGACAAGAAATATTTACTTTGTAAGTTAATATCATAAATGTTGCTGTAATTTTATGGTTAGTAGTTTCTTAAAATATATATATATATAATCAAACTTTTTTGAAGCTCCACATGATAGGGTGCTGGTTTGGGAGATATCACATTTGTCACATATATAATTTGGAAATGGGAATATGCACTTAGGAGTAATATTTTTGGAACTTTAATTAGAATTTTAATTAAAATATAAGCTTTATTATAATATAAGAAAACAATGCTCTTTGTTATTTAAAATAGCCGCCTTTGGATACCATCAGGTTGACCGGGAATATTTATTGTATTTAATTTCAGTTAAATATCTTATGCATAACTTGATGTTCGCGATTTCGTTCGAAAAGAATTTTTAAGCATTAAATTGTGAGGGACATAAAGTTGCATTATTTTAATAGTTTTATATTTATTCTTCTTTTTATTGTATTCATGAATCTTTATGGTGGACTCAAATCCTATAACATTATAGAGCCATTAAAAACTAATGTCTAGGTAATATATTTCAAATTGCACATTTTTTTTGGTAATGCAAATTCACTCTTTTACTTTTATTCTTTATGAAAATTGTGTTGGTATCAAGAATAGTCTTCCATCCTTAGCCTTTAACAGTGGAAAAAAATCACGAGATTAAATATTCGGTGAAAGAATGAAAACTGTTTGAATTTAATTCCAATAATAAAATCTATTATTAAAAAATTGAGGAAAAAAATTTTTTAAGAGATTGCTGCAATTTAGAGAGATTTGCATGGCAATTAAGCTGTTATCTTTCAGAAAATGAAATGAAATTTTAAAATAATGTGAAAATTGGTTTTAAGCGATAATAATTCCGGAAAATATTGTGAATAGGCACTAAAATCTCGATTTTTGATTAATTGAATAAGATTGTAAGAAAATTGTTCCGAGGAGCTCATTTCCAGACTCCCCCCTCACGTCCCCCTTAAACACACACACACACACACACACACATTCTCCTTAATTATTAGTAATGATTTAAATCAAGAATATAATCAGCATCTTTTTATTTCAGATGAGGCTCTTCATATTCCATTATTTAGAATCTTTCCGAAATTTCAATTATTGCGAGACATATTCATCCTAAAAATTTAATTTCTATTTCTAAATCACAGCATTTTTTATCGACGTTTAACAAGTATATATTTCTGAGAATTTTAATTAGAATTCAGATTCAACAAAAGAAAAATACTTGTTTCAATAAAGACGAAAGTTTGAGGAAAAGAGTATGATGTATTTTTTTAAAGATATTTATCCTTTACAAATGCAATGAGTCGAAGAAATTTTAACACTTATTTTATTTCTTGTTCCAAAAGACCATTGAAAAGCATAGAGATATGAATCGGGTATCATTAATGCCAGAAAAAAACATCACTGAATAGGAAAATGATTTTTTTTCACTTTCTATTCATATGCTAACTTTGAATTTTAAAAATATGCTATAAAATAATCTTGAGGAAAGATTTGTTAGCGTATGGTTGAAGAACTTATCTCTCAAAAATCGATTCGCACTTTAAATTTAACTTAAGAATCTTTTAACATCAAAATATAATAAAGAAAAAAAACTCTAAGGCGCATTTTTTTATAAGAACCTTTTATTTGAGAAAATGCGTAGGCGCTTGAATACTGCTAAGTCTTTTTTTCATTAGGGGCATCTTCAATAAGTATCCGTGGATAATATTTCGAAATTGGTTAATCGAGACGAAAGCATTATTTTCATTACATATGGATTTCTTTTCAATTTTAATTAATTTTTGATCAATTAATTTTCAAACATCTGCTTAGATATGAATGCTGTTTTTTTTTTTTTTTGACTGAAATAAAGAAGCTACAGATGAAGTACATAATTTATTTAAATATTATTGATGTTTCTTAATAAAATATCACGATATATAAAAATATGAAAAAAGTATTGAAATCAACATAATTGTGCTATTTTTTTTTCACTAAACATAAGGATACGTTTCTACGCAGACCGTTTTCACAACTGCTTCAAAAACTGTTCATATTTTCTTAAATCAAGCAAAATTTATGGAATTTCACTAAGACTTTTTAACAATAATAATAAAAAAAAATCTTATCTCCCCAGACCTCAAGAGACTTTTTAAAAAATTGAGAATTAAAGAACATTTGCAATGCAGATGCTACTATGCTCTTTTTTGTAATGTTAATTCTTGTACTTAAATTCTTTTTCACAAAAATGTGTGTCTTGTTATTTAATTTGTTTTATTTTATAAGTATTCCATTGATGTTTTTATTTGTCTTGCATCATGTTTTTAAAGAGAGAATTCTGTAATCGATTGTTTAATTTTCTTTTTAATATGCTAGATATTTTAATTTTTGTTCACATGTATGTTCTTGATGACAATACATGGTTTTAATATATTCGGAAATTAACTGTCAGTTAAATCAATCGTTTTAACTAATTTTTGATTACATGCTAATGGTCCAATTGATATTTTAATTTCACAAATTCGCTACTAAATGATTAAATAGAAAAGAATTAAAATTAAAAATATTATTAAAATTAAATAAATTAAAATTAAAATTAAATAGGAATTTCTTCAGTATCACGAGATTATATGTAGTTTTTGAAATGTAGTATATCAGGAAGAAATTAAAAACTTGATTGGAAACGTTAATCTTTGCAAGCATGAAACAAAGAAAATTAAATAAAGAAAAAGTACAAAAATGAGCATAGGGCCCTTTACATATTATCAAAAGGAATATAAAGCTGCAAATCAAGAGGCAAGTAAATTCATCTTCTCCACCCAGCCGTAAGTCAAAAATACCAAAGTTAATCTACGATGCATAAAACCCAAACAAAAATTCGTTGAACAAATTTGAAACAATATATCTGTTAGAAAATATATAAGTTGAAATAATATATCAGTGATACACTCAGTTATTTTTTAGATCCCAAAGGGAAATTGAAACTCGAATTTGAAAATCCAATTGATAAAACACAAGAAAAACTCCGAATTGAAAATTGCTTTGAAGATATAAAGGAAGGCGTTATATGTATGAAGTATTTCTTATGAAAGATTTACTAAATTCTGAAATCGACCGTCTAAAGCGAATTTTTGTTGTTTTTTGTATAATATATTATATATTACAAAAGTATTTATGCAGATATAAGAACAAAAACTAAATAGAAGAAGAGCAACATGTATTAAAAGAAACGAATGATTATTAGCAAAAAAATTATTATCATCATTAGCAACTATAATAAGCATGCTTAATGAAAGCATATTTTATTAAGATATAAAAATATTTTTTTCGTTTTAATTATTTCCTTTTTTAGTAATATTTAATTTTTAATTTCATCTTTAAACTATTACAGAATCTTGGATTTTTTTCAAGTTCATTAATATATATGGAGCTGCTAGTATGGTATTAAATTAATCGATTAACGGAAAATTAAGTTGTGAAAATATTCATTAGTATGCTGTCAATGAAAGCGTACAACTAGCACAGCGAGAAGGAAAAACTGAAAAAAAAATCAGCAGCAGAAAAAGCTGGCAACAAAATTCTCGTTTTAGAAACATGAAGTAATTCATGTCAGATGAAAGTCCGAAATTATTAAACAAATGAAAAGAATGAAGTGCAGATTGTTGTTGTTTTTTTTGTTGTTTTTTTACTTATTAATATTTGCTTAAAATATTTGTTCCTGAAAATATATGCAATTTTTAAGTAAAATGTGAACTAGAAATAGTGGTTTATTTCTTTAATTATTTTTTACTTTCCAAATTAGTAGCAATTTTATTATATATGCTTATAACTGACTTATTTAGACAAGCCTTTCAATGCTCCAATCATATGACAAATGTAACTGCACATATAATTAAATACATAATCTGCGCATTCAATTTCATTCTACAGGAAAATTCTGATTGGATTCTATAATTAAACTGGCACAACGTATTTGACGTATATTTCGGGAGTTGGAATTAAATACATTGGCAGGGTTCTCGTGAAGGTATCATATAGTTTTGTAAAGACAGTCAAGCCTTTCCTTCAATAGCGAGAAAACATATTAAATAACTATACTGTAATTTAGAATGATGTAGGTAAGAATTATTGGTGCTTTAGATTTTAAATACTATCGCGAACTATCTTTCTTTCTAAAAGTAAAATAAAAGAGAAATCCACTTCTTAGTGAAATTTAGTAAAAAAAAATGATTCCTTTTTTGTAAATCTATGTTTTTATTTATTCATACTATAAAAAACAAGTGTCCTAGCAACATATTTTCGAAAACTGTAACAAAAGTTGAAAAATATTTAAATAATGGTTTTCATTCTATTCTGGGTGTTTTGTATTTAGATATTTGTAATAAAAGTTGTAACTGAATTTCAAATAACTTAATATATCTCATTGTTTTCCTTATTAGGCCTTGCCAAGTATTTTTTGTGAGATTACAAATCTAAATAATAATGCAATATATTTTAAAGGTAAAATCTTATTTTCATTACATTTTATAAAACAAACAGAAAATACCACAAAACACCTTATAAAATTATTAGAAATGTTACGGTTATAAAAAGTACTGAAATTTCAATTTCAAGTCAGTAGCATTTTTCAACGAATTTCTTAGTAAATTAAGCCTTTCTATTAAAAAAATTATAATGAATTAAAATTTTGTAATGACATTATTCTTTCCATTGTAACATAAGCAATCCTTTTAAAATAACAAATAAACATAATAATAATTTCACGACAAAAAAAAGTAATTCACTCTCAAAGTATCTTACGCATAGAATTACTAAAAAGAGCATTGAAGCTATTTTTCGACTGAATAATATGTAAACATAGGGTATCATTTTTATTTTTTAGTTAAAAGATAGAAAAAAGTCATTAGAGATTATTTTTTGTTTATGTGAATTTTTGTTTAACGGAAGAAAGTGCTTTTTTTTTTAACAATTACCGAAATGGATACACTAATTACAGAGGGAAAAGCTAAACATAAGTTCTTTTAAGAATGTTGTATGAACATTTTTAAGAATTTAATAGATTTTTATTTTTATTTCTTTATTAGCTTATGATTTTTGCTTGAAGGTGAAAGCAAATAGTGGATGCTGAAGACAAGGCAAAAAAGTTTTAATTTCGTACTGACTTTAGAATTATTCTAATTACATATTCATATTTGAGAAAAATGGATTTTTTTATTTCCAGAAATTCATTTCTACCAGTACATGGAATAATTACTTCATACACATTAACATCATTATCACAGGATAGACGATGACCACAGCAGCAGGTAAATAATAACAAAACTGTGCTGTCAAACTGATTGTCAGCCTCTATATTAAGATACAGTAACTGTTTGAAATCAAATTGATTCAGCTATTAGAAAGACTGACCTTATATATATTCTTTGAGGATGAAAATAAGCAAAAGAATTTAGTCTGCTAAAGCGATTGTTCGAATTTTTACTTTACAGCCTACAAAATACATAGAGAAATTATTGTAATCGTCAAAAAACTTGAAATCGAGATATTGATGAATTTCTGTGTCTCAGACACCTCCTCCCTCCCTTTTTTCCAATCTCAAAACCACATTTTTAGAATTCTGGTTGTGTGTCTATGAGACCGATAACTCAAAAACTCTTTAAACTAGAAGCATGAAATTTGGCATGCGTTCTTTAGACTACATTTCCAGATTTCTATCAAATTTTGAACGAAATTCATGAACAGGAAGTCTGTATGTCTGGTTATCAGAAAATAAGCGAATATGATAACTACAAAATTCAGAAAGTTTGATCACAAAAATATAGAGCACTGATCAAACATTTAAAGTGTAAATCCGTATTAAATTTAGAACCAATCAAGTGGTTTACTACCTTTTGATCAGTTCTTTCGCATATAAAAGAGATGGCTGAAAAGCGCAACGACGTAGATAAATAAAATTTGCTACCTATATTTATCATTTAAATTGTAGATTTTACCGAAATTTTGTATTAAATCTGACAAGGAATATACGCTCTATACTTTCGTTTGCATTTAAAAGTAATAATTTAAAAACTCAATTACTTAAATAAATGAATTAATAAAATTAAAATTACTAGTTAATAAAATTTTAGTTCTTTGATAATTTTTGGTTTTAATCGGTCAAGAACCCCCCTCCCCCAAATAAGGTATTAAACTAAGTAGTACAAAATGCTCATGCAGACTCCGAAATTAAAATAGCCTTGGTGGCGTTAACGGCCTTGTACAAGGTCCATATTTCTATGCCGAGTGAAAGGGAATAACATCTTTGTTAAAAAAAATATGAGTTTCTAATACAATGATGCTTTTCTGAACTTTGGGAACTTGACTTTGGGATCTCAAATTTACAACTCATGAAACTCATAAGTACAAACAGAAGCTTTATTAAAGGTTGATGTTGAAAATATCCTTTGTTCCATAAGAAGAAGTATTTCAGATAGATATTAAATTATTGCACCCACTCATAGGGAAGTATAATACATTACTTGAAAACAACAATAAAGATGCAAAAAGAAAAAGACTTTAAAACAAGCATCAAAATAAAAAGAGTGTAACATGCATGATCAGGTTCTATTCTGAGGAAATCGTAGCCATTTCCGAGTACAATTTACTTGACATTTTACGATTGAAATATATCGATACTTCCAAATGTACATCTTTATATTGAAGGTGTTTTTAAGACTTTTCTCTCCCCAAATCTTTGTAGACTGTAAAGACTGTATAATTTTAGACTTTGTATACTGTATAATTTTTGGTACCCTTTGATGTTTCGCCGACCTGGATGACTATTTAGTTTCACTAGAAGATGTGCCTGTCTAGACAGGCAGTTATTCTGCTAACAGTATCTCAAATCTGACACAGACTAACTAACGAAAGTTGTAGTACAAATATCTTGCACACTGACAGATCACTTAATATATAAAAAAAATTGTTTGCAGCATACTTTAGATACAAATATATAACCTTAAAAGTTTCGTTTCTTTGCGCTGGAAACTGCATTATCCATAATGTTCAAGCAAACTCAATTAAAACCAATCACTAAAATTGTATTGAAATATACAGAGATCCTAAATACAATACAAAATACAGAAATGATGAAAAAAAATTAGTAAAAAAATAATCAATTTGGTCCATGAAGAGAAAATAGAAGGAGTCAGCATAATGGACCTCAGCGTATTGACCTTTGTTATTTATTATGCTTAGTTTTAACTATAAATCAGTCGATATAAACATAAAAAACTATTTAAATCGCTAGACGCTACAATAGATATTAGGATTTCGCATCCAATAAAGACGCATACCAAAAGGGCGGTGATATTTTTAACTTCGCTGAGCATTACAGCCGGCGGTGGACTATTGTATATACTGATACCAGTCACGTCAATTCTTAGAGTTATTATTCATTGTTTCAGAAGACTTTTATGTAGGTGTTCGCACAAAAACGAATGATGCTCAGAGATTTTTCAGAAGAAAATTCAAAAATAGCCTTTAATTTGAATTTACTGCTTCCTTTAGTTTAATTTGGCTTTAACATCTGACAGGAAAATCCATCTTCACCAAACTGGTCTGGTTAAGATTCCTGGCCTCCAGACTTCATGAATTTTTAATAAATGCTAATTACAAGATGTGGTAACGACACAAAAGGCGTTTTGGAGCTAAATTTTAGGAAATGAAAAAAGTGTATATAACCAAATATTTTGTATAAAAGGTAGGAATAAATAATTTAAATTCAATTAATTAAATAAGAAGCTTTCTAGTAGGTTATGTAAACAGTATAAAACACAAAAAAACAGTCAGTCGAACTGCAAAATCATTTCTTATATCTTCAAGATTTGCTGTATCATTTCTTGCCAACCTTTAAATGAATGACTTCTTTAAAAGAATTTTATAAGCACTGATATTTTCAAATGTAGTGCTTATAAAGAAATTTTAAGTCCTTGATAATTTCCTCCTTTATGTAATGTCAGGACTTAATAGAAAGTTCGTCATTATAAATCTGCTTGAATATCAAATACCCTCAGGAATTCGGAAAAGTCATTGCATGACAATGATTTGCCTTGCTACAATTGTTATCTAAAGTGATTTCAAAATTGCAAATTAATCCTGAAAGTTAAGAAATATTAAAGCCGGTGCTTCAAATGGTAACAAAAAGAAACGAATTAAATTCTTCCTGGATAAGTGAAATTTCAATTTTCCTAGATATTTCTTATTCAGTACTTTAAATACCCTATATCTTATAAGATGGAAGCTATTCTTAAGATCTTCAATATTTAGCATAGTTTTCCTGCATTAACAAAGAGCTAGGGGTGAAAAAGTCTCCTCGGGCAATTTTTGAAACCAGAGGAAGTTAACAAAAATAAAAATTGGATAACGCCTAAATTATCAATAGTCATTGAATACTTTTCGGGAAAAATTTGAATTCAAAAAGTAAATTTTTAAATCTCCACGATTAAGGCAAGAAAATTATTCCTCTGATATTAAAAGAGCCGTTTTTGTCCCCCTCTTTCTGGATTTGATGTTTAGAAAGAATGAACATTGCCTGAAGCCAGGAAGCAATCCACATTTAGCTACGTGAAAGTGTTTAAAAGCATTGGCTGTAAACAAATCTTGAATAATCGGTAATGTTCTTTATGACAGGTTTTATTACTTCCTCTTTATCGGATAAAATGCTCTTTTACATAGCATAAGTGGGCAGTAAAAGCTTAGATTGTGGTGGCGCATTAAGTTAGTCTTTCAACCACAATGTGTGAAAATGCATGGAAAGACTTCCACATAGAACAAATAGAAGCAATATTAAAGTAAATGGATTCAAGCCACATTTTGAAAAATCGCGGTGGTTTTATCAGCCAATAAATTCAAAAAATATTTCAAATTCACCAAAAAAAATCTCGGAGATTGATTCTATTATGCGATATTCTGGCATCAAATTTTGATGGCCATCGCTTCGATGCGAGGCTTTATTGAAAGTTTGGTTTTTCTTTATTTATAGTCATAAACAGTGACACTTTTTACCCGCACACTTCCTGGTTGGTCAATATAAATGCAGTTGAAGGTATTTTATGAAGAAAGCATTTCAGAAATGGTGAAGGCAACATTCCAAAAATAGCGCTACGACTGAAATTTTGGAAGCTATGTGGAAATAAACAGAAGTTTGCGATAGCTATGTGGAAATAAACAGAAGCTTGCTTTTTTCGAAAACATGCGGCACAAGCAAATATTGTATTGAACAAATACGATAAAGGTTCTCTAAAAATAATTTTGCAGCACTTCGAAAATACGTTGGTTCTTTTCTGCCAAAATGCATTTAACTTGATTAGTGACTGGATGCAGAAAGAAAAAAAAAAATTTAACCACTTTATGAAGATGATTTTTTTTAAATATATCATAAAATTTCTGTATTTAACTAAATAAATTTTATATATATTTTAAAATGCCAAAAATTCATGCTTCCAAATTCGTGGTAAATTAAAATGTAAGATGCTTACTGTTTTTTAACTTAATACAGATTTTGAGTTACCTTTTAATCTATGTATATTTACAGAGTACTTATTCATTTCAATATTGGTTTAATGAAAATAGTCTATTAACGAAAATCTGTCTTAAGAGATTCGGATAGTACGCAATTACAGATCACGTGCTTTTTGCGATATGTGTTTTATTTCATAGTTCCAGTATGACAAACTTTCTAATTTTAGATAATTTTTCACTGTTTTATTATAAATGATACGTTTCTTGATACCTTAAGAAACGCAAAAATAATAATAACAGAAGATATATCCAAATCAAAGACAACAATAGCGCTAGTGACATTATTCCAGGTAAATCAAAAATTCACTACACTGACCCGCCCTGAGGCACACAAAAAAAAACTGAATGAGCAGACCGCCAGAACAGCAACACTGACAGGAACTATGGTTGAGTCCTAAGGGCCATCACCGGCCACGGTGCAACCCTTCCCGTGGAAATAACGTCTCATCATCGGTAGGAGGTAGCCAACCCCCACCATTTATCACCACCAAGGTGGCGAGAACCAAACACCATACCGGTAGCTTCACATCCTCATTTCTCAGTGACTCATTAAAAATTAAAAATATAATTAAAATTAAAAATTGAAATATTTTTTAACGATTTCTGTGCTTATTATTGCATATATGTGTTAAGTAAATGTTGATACAACTGTTACATACAGTTTTTATAAACAAAGATCTAAAAAGTTAATTTTAAAACTGCAAACAATCTCCAAAAAGTTCTAAATCTCTAAATTATTACTTACAAATGAGTCGTACATAAACTGTAAATATGAAAGTATTTTAATTAATTTTCTCAAACTTATTTTCATGAACAATAATATATAAGAGATTACAGTTTATGGAAAGAAATGTTTACAAATTCAAACTAATTGTTCAGTAATGGATATAAGAAGGGAAAATGCCCAATGGCTTCATGAAATCGTGTTCAATTACGACATTTTTACAAACTTGGAACAATGTTTCCCTATGCAAAAAGTCTCCTGGTAAAGATAATAGTTTTACAAATATAGTAATGGCTGCTGAATGGATGCCGAGTCGACAACTCCAGGCTATAAGGACAGAATTAGCTACCATTTAGCGACTAAAAGGCAAGACCCAGAATATTCGAGAATCTATAGAACATTAGGACTTGTGTTCCAACGTTTGTTCTAGAACTTTCAAAGTCCTGTCACGGGAGCTACAAAGTAAAGTGAGTCATTAGAAAAGAGTAGCCGAGTGAAATTTCTCTTTGGAGTGTTGATTTCCAGCAAATTCTTTTTGTGCGCTTTTAGTTGTTATTTCTTAGAAATGATATGCTTCTTTTGTGTTATGGATTTCTGTAAGCAATGTTTTGTGTCGGCTTCGTCTCCGTTTTGTCACCTTTATATCATGTTTTTGTGTAGAACCTTCTTAATAGGCATACAGACAATTCCATAATGTGTTTTTCGGTCTCGGGAAGTCTCAAACGAGAGATTCGTCCGAATTCCAAGATATTTTGAAGCAATTATATGGAAAAATTATGTACAGAAATTAGTATACTCTTTTAAAGAAGATTATCTAAATAGGAAATTTTAGTATACGCCTTCGCATTTGGTACATTTTAATAAGAATAGGAATAATTAATAAGAATGTAGCTTCTGTTATTTCTTAAAATAAAAGTTTATAGAACTAAATCTACAACTATTGATGAAATCGAAGTAGCAATCGAAAGAGAAGGGGCAGAAATTCCGGTGGAAACGTTTGGAAATGTGTGTGATTCCATAATTTCACGACACTATCGCTCTATAGATCGAAAGATAATCCATTTGAAAATATGAGCTGAGTACAAAAATAATTTAATATAGTTTGTTATAAATTTGGAAAGTAAACTAAATAATATTTAATAAAAAAATTATGCACGAAATAAACGCGGGAAAAAAATTGCTCCAGACTTTTAGTAAATATCATTTCATATTATCTCGCATACTTTTAGAAGAAGAAAAAAAAAATGCTCTTAAATTCTGAATTAAAAAAAAAAACTTTTGATTTACAAACTCAAACTTTCATAAACTAGGTGATGATGAAAACTAATGACTGAAGTTAATTTTGATGCTAATCCTGTTTATGAACACTTCTCGTTAGTCCATGCAAATGAAGAAAAAACTCATTTCCACTGCATTTAATTGACAGAATTTTATTATTTTACCTCCTCGTGATGTATAACTCATTAAACATAACTTTTTTCAGCTTAACTATACCTCAGAGATAACTTCTGCAGCCTTTTTACATCGTAATTGCTTCAAATTTTGTTTACATTAGAACGTTCAGAGTGATAAAAACAGAAGGTTCTTTATTTATTTTGGGCTAAAAAAATACAAGAGAGAAACTGGGGATACAAACTTTATTGACATAACCATTAAAGGAAAGTTTTCTCCTCGCAACTTAACTATTAGAGTGATTAACTATACTGTCGCTGAGTTCGTAGTAAAAATTGTCCTCGGCAAAGGTGTTTTATTTTAGTTAAGAATAATTCTTATAGTACAAAGACTTAATACTAAAACTCTTGAAAAAAGCTTTTTGTATATTTTTACAAACCTCTTATACTAAAGAAAGAGTTTTGTAATATTCTTCATATTAAGAAAAGAGGAATATGAGGAAGGTATTAAATAATCTTCAAAATATGTTCTCGCACAATTTATTCTTTAGATACTCTTCTTTTTGCTCACTATGGCATGAAGATGCATTAAATGAAGGTTTTACCGAATTTCGATAGATATTTTTGCACATATCGTTGCATTTTTGCATACTTTTACATGTATCCATAACTTTATTTTTCCTTTTATTATCTTTACTTTTATTTTTTTCGTAATTTCAAAGATGGAATTTTCGAATCAATTACTCATTCACTTCCAAAAATGTTTTGAAATCTTGTAACTCGTGTGTTCAATTTTTTTAATATTTCCGGAATTTAATTATTAAGTTATTGATATAATTGAATTCAGTTTTGAAATTTTGTAACTTGTGTGTTCATTTTTAAAAAATATTTATGGAACTTAATTTCTTATTAAATTGTTGATTTAATTGAATTCTGATTTCATATTAGTGGCACCATTTGGAAATGCGTTTGAGAAGAACAGCTTGATTAGAAGATTTCTAAGTAATAAATTCAAAATATTAATTCTTTTGAATAATTAAAACAATAAATTATTCATCAAATTCAAAAACTAAGTAAATAATTTTTAAAAAAAGTTTACTAAAATTACGATTTCATAACTATAATACAAAGAAGAAAAATATTTTTATTAAAAATAGGGAAGTTATTCTAAGATCGTTAAACGCGATTTTCAAAAAACATTTCTATCAGAAAAGTAATCCAAAATGAAAATCATAAAGGATTAAATTTCTCAAAATTCAAAAAAAAAATGAAAAAACGGCTACTAGTTTAACCTTGTATCATTTTTAATGGATTAAATAGATTAAATTTTGATTCTATAAGAGTGGCGCTATCTAGTAGCAAAGCAAAAGAAAATTTTATTTCTATTTTTCATAATTTTGTAATTAATGTGATATTAATTAAAGATTAAAAATTAAAAATAGAATAAAAATGTCTACATTTTAGCAGATTGGTCATATAAAAGTGGCTTTTTAAGAATTGCTTTTATTAAATTTATTTCCATTACTTTGCTACTGAGTCCTAGTGTGAACTATGGGAGGCCCAATATAATTTTAAAATTTCCTCCGTGATAACTGAAATGCTTTTAAATCTTACAATTATGATAAATAAATATAATTACTTCATATGTGTCATAGTCTAGATGTCTCTTATAAAAGACGCTAATTTTTTTAAAAGATAAAGCGTGGAATTTTTTTTTTTTTTTTTGAAAATCTTTAATACGTTTTGAGTCATTTAATAGATATTATACAAAAATAAACAAAGTTTAGAATTAAAATTTGCTTTTAGAGCTGAGGAAGGTTTTCATAAAGCTGAAAATACATCAGAAATCAACCATTGGTAATGTATTGATAATATCGTTCGTTAACAGAATTTTATCATGAAATTTAATAAATATGTATGAAGAGTATTGTTTTCCGCACCTAAGTGTTTTGCTTAGAGTCAAGTCAGGAGCTGTCAGCCTTTTGCGGTGAAGAATTCGTTGCCATCTTAACTGATCTATGCATTTTTGAAAAAACATATTAAGAACACATCTGAAGGAACCCATAATTTCGTATCATTCAGCTTTCCATGCTTTAATCCACTAGATCATAAATAGGAATAACAGCTTCATGTGGGAATAATAATATGGATAAAAAATAGCCATAGATTCAAAACTTCATAACTTGAGAACTTGCAATAATGATACCTTGAATCATGTAAAATGGTAGTTCTGCTGTATCGCAGTGGTTGAATCTCTAATTTCCAGTTTCCAGATTTGATTCTAAAGAGTGTCCCAAAATAAAACCAAGATTTGAATTTACCACCATTAGTGCAGTAAAGTGTTGGCAACCTTAATAACAAAAACCATTTGACAGCTGATAGTTTAGAATTAGTAAAAATGGAGAGTTACACGATAGAACAACGGGTTAACGCAAAATTTGAATTAAATAAAAAAAACATTATTTTTTCTTTAAATTGTTATAGTTTTATTGAATTGTAAAGAACACAGGATAGGGTTATGTATTGAATAACACATAGGGCAAATGACCTCCATGGCTTGCTGGCACATACGCAATATTTTGTCGAAATTTTCTTTGAACATTTTGCTAACATGGTCATAAATGTGGCTGAATTTCTTGCTTCACTTCACGCGTGCTTATGGGATTGTTTGCACAAACCTTTGACTTCAAATAATCCCATAATAAGAAATCCACTTGTGTTAAATCACATGATCTAGGAGGCCAATTCATAAATTTTCAAACTGCGGCCACCAGACTTTCATTTTTTTTGAAGTATTGTTCAATAATGAAAGCACGTCGTTCTATCCTCTAACTCTCCATTTTTATTAACCCTAAACTAGCAGCTGTCAAATAGTTTTTTTAATAGGGTTACCAATACCTTACTGCACGAATGGTGGAAATTCAAATCTTGAGTTAATTTTGGGACATCCTTTAACAATATTCATGCCATGTCTTAATCCATTAAGCTGATATTGTAATGTATCTTTTTATTCTAAGTCAACTTACATCTCTAAACAATTTGCTATAAAATAAGAAAAATTGCATTAAATTTAATAGAAATAAATACATAGATATGAAATAAGAAAAATATTTCACAACTGAAAGCTTGTAATATAGTAAATCCATTCCATTAGTTTGTTTGCATGATTGAAACGCCATCTCTTTTGCTAACATTTTTATTTAATATATCATTTCCAAATGCCAAAAGAGCATAAATTCAATTTTCTTACATTTAAACTAATGCAATGTGGAAATTTCTTTGTTAAATTCCTTTCCCCATAAAGCATCTTTCCAAACACCATGTTTAATGTTTCCCGAGCTCGAAATGCTCCAATTCATTCCTTCATTAATAATGATTTTTAGGCTCTCTTCTTGCCCTTTTCCCCCAATTTAGGTCAACAATTCGGACACTGACATTCTTCAAAAGTCGTTTCAGACAGTTAATATTAGTCTTCCTTTGTTCGTAGCGGGTCAGTGAACTAGTCACTAGGAGGCACGAAGGCATTAGTCAACTTTCTTTGATTCCTTCCCTCTTGCTATTTAAATGCGTGTTTTCCACCCGTCTTGCTTACATATTCCCCTCCTCTCTCTGATGTCCTACTAAAAGATTCTTGATATCTCCCTGCTAGCAATCGATATCACTTCCACCTGCAAGTCACTGAGTGGGATGTAAAACATGCATCGATACTTCAAATGTATCGATACTTTTGCACGCCGCACTTTGAGAGCGTGTTAGCTTCAGTTACGTTTGACGGTGAGGGTAAAGCCGTTAAATATTGCTGAAAATAGCGATGTGATGTAAGTTTTTTGTGAAAAACTATCTTCACTTCAAAGGAAAGTTTTATGTCGAGCGTATTTGGTCAAAGTCCATGTATTCAATGTTTGCTAATCAAACACCACATGTACTGTGTGCTTAAAGCAACTGGGAAATTCTCGACATCAAAAGTAGTATAGTCACTACGAAATACGAAGTAATAAAAGTAATACGAAATATGTAGTAAATACGAAGATTTCTTTCATGTTATTTTTATATCTAATTCAAAATATTGTATTTTAAAAGGAATAGACCTATTTTCATCATAAAACAGCATAAAATATTTTTAATAACAAATTAAAAATATGTATTTTGATTTGCTATTAGGTATATCATAACCACAAATCAGTATAGTTGGGGAAAAAAATCTGAATAAATTCTAAAATTAGCATAATATGTGAGAATAAATTCAATAATTTTAGTGAGTAGATTCAATATTTTGTTTAAAATATACTTACGTTGGAAATTGAAATCAATGAATAAATATCATGCAATTTAAAATTTTGGAAAATACTTGATATT
Organism: Argiope aurantia; assembly: GCA_026543865.1. NCBI lineage: Eukaryota > Metazoa > Arthropoda > Arachnida > Araneae > Araneidae > Argiope > Argiope aurantia. Next base: position 135,290 of record JAPMOR010016510.1, on the reverse strand, counting down.
TTTATCATGAATAATCTCTTAAAAATGCATTATTGCACAGAAATAAATGAAAACATATTTTAAAGATTAAACTTCTTTTAAATATGATTTTTTTTTCAGAAAAAGGTTTCTATTGGTGAAATACATCTTATTTAATGAGGTTAAAATGGAAAAATCATTTTTTTTTAAATACAGATAGTCCCAGAGTGCTTAAAAATACATTTGAAATTTATACTACCCTAATCTTGATCATGATGAATTTAGAGATACGATTTTTAACAATATAAAGCAAAACACCTTTTGCTATTAATTTTATAGTACATTAAATCTGGATGAACTTTCAAGATTCTGTAAAGTCAGATTTAAACACATGCTTTCTTTTAACCCCTTCGCATTTTGTCAAACACGCTGTGCCGATTCCATTTTGGTACCCAATGTTTTTCTTGCATTCAGAAAAATGTAAAATAAATATGGTTTTAAAATTTATATGACATGTTATTTACGTTTGTCATACTCCGTAAAACTAACTCTCCCCTTATACTGACCATATTTAGGTGCAATAATTTACTTTTTTATATTCAATGCGGACAGCATATAAAAATATAAAAATCAATATGATGATTATAAAATATTTAATCACCATAAAGTAATTTTTAATTTTTCTTAATAGAAGTAACGAAATGTGTTATAACAACACCAGGCTTTTTAAATTAAAACAAACAACTTCAACATCTAAGTTTATCTTTCACACACTAAATGGCAGAAAAATGGCGCTTGTATCAAATTAAGACCATTTTCAGATATAACATCTTACTCCACGTCTTGATTTTAGAAATGGTCTTTCAACTGCATAGCATTATTGGATAATAATGCAACGAATGTATTCAGGAATTATGAAATGAGCGCTTTTACGAATTAAAATTAGAAACACTTTTAGAAATCTTCGAATTCTAAAGCCTTTTAAAATATTAATCAATAGTACAATATTAACTATTACTCTGAATATAAGCCAATATTTATAGAATTTATCAAAGGCAGAATTGAAATATTTCATCACAGGGATGGATGAAAAATTCAATTAACAAATGGTATCATAATCTTAATATTAACTCATTATTAATGACTTCAGAATAATATGTTTACTCAGTAAATTACTAAAATCAATTATTTATCTTAACAGATAGAATATTTAAGAAAAAAGAAGTGGATGAAATACATGTCATCATCTATTAACTTTCATCATTTTTAATTTTTTTCTAAGCTGGTTTATAAATTAAATTCTTAAAAACAATTACAAGCAGCGAGTTATTTATAAAAGTTAGATTTACTAATTTTTTTTTTAATGATGTATTGTTGAGGGCAATGCCTTTTATTTTGCGTCATGAAAAAAGTTTGGCACCTCATCGATCTAAAAAAAATGTTTTGCCTATGTTATCAGGATATTTCAAATCAGACAACATTTCACAAAAATGTTCACAATTTTGAACGTGTATAGAGAATAGAGAAAAGTAAATTCCTTTTTTTGTACACTTTTTATAAATATTTCCATATAAGCTATTTTTTAATAGAATGATTGACATTTATTGGATTTCAAACATTTTTTTATTATTTAAAAGCAATTTCATGATAAATTTAATTTCTGTAAAAAAAGTGAAATAGAATATTAATAATCGAATTCTTCTTGCTTTAATCATCACAATAGGTGGAACTGGCGACTTTCTCATATACATTTGTAATAAGTCTCGTGTATTCATGAATTATGAATGTCTCATTTTTTGTTCAGTTTCATAGCGAAATAAAGAGGGGTAATTTTCGACTTGCCGACTGGATCCAAAATGTGAAGCAAGTTAAGATTTCATTATTATTATGTCGCAAATTTCATTTATATAGCTTGATACGTTTTTAAGTTATGGTTTTTACATATCTACGAACTCCAAACCATTGGAAAGCAAGCACGTGACAGATTTAGTCCATTATTTGATATCAATCTAAAACATTCCTCGGATAGTGTTCCTCAGAAAAGGAGAGGAGAAATTTCCCTATGAATAAGCAAATTCCATTATTCCAATAAGGTACAGAAATAATTGTTTTATTTGGTTAACCCTTGCATTACCCAACCGGCCCAAACGATCGCATAAATTTTACACTGGATTGCCGATTTCTGTTTCAAAAGAAAAGTAAAAGATGTAAAGCGATAATACCCCTATTAATAACTCATTTTACATCTTGCTCTCGTCGTTTGAAACAGAAACTGGTCTGCCAGGATGGAATTTACAGGCCCGGTTGGGCCGGATCAATATTCAAAGGGTTAAATGGCCCATTGGCGATGACGGGTATTGCCTCTTTCTGTCTGAGGAGTGCATGTATCGTTCAAGATGTAATCAATATAAATAAAGATCGAATTTTTTAACAATAATAATACTTTGCATACTATACGAGTATGTAGGTTCTCACTTTCCTGAAAGGTATACAATTGGATGTGTTGCTTGCTTAAATAGTCTGTTACCAATCCTGACTAATACCTGTCTGAAGGATACTGGTTAATAAAAGTCGACTAAAGAGCACAAATTTTGTATTCATGGCGGTCGCATTGCGCATTTCACCCCGACAGCTATGGGGGGGGGGGTTCTTAGTAGTTAGCAATCCGCGATTCTGGTCATAAAACTGCGCATCCAAATTTCATCTTTCCAACCTTTTTGTTTTTAGTTTGGTTCAGATGCGTTGTTCACACAAATTAATAATTACCATCTTCGCTTCTCATTGTTGTTATTTATCGTTGACCATAGAGTCCAAAGTTTAGTATTCATAGCTGCGTGTCGCTCAATTTACAATGGCCGCAACGGCGGAAAAGAGTGTATTCTTTGCGTTTAAGAATCCAGAATTCTAGTGATAAAATTATGTATTAAAATTTCATTCTTTTAGCTTTGTATATTATTTTTTTAAATTTGGGTCACATGCATTGTTTCTTAGATTCACACGTATTCACAAAGATTCCTTTCCCACTGACAGATTTCATCCAAATTTCTTAGAAAATGCATTTTTGGCGCAAAGACCAGTTATCAACTTCAACTGTCTACGCTGTTGTGTTTTTCTTTTTATAGTTTCCATGTTCTCGGATGAACAGACTTTATTCCAAAAAGGGTTTTTCGGATTTAGAGAGCTGTAAAGAATGTTCATTAAAATTCCGAATTTGAATTTTTTGACAAGTGTAATACTCTGCCTTTGCAAGCGCCCAGTGCTACACGAGAATGTTAAATATGAAAAATTTAATGCAATAAAAATAATTTATATAACAATAAAAAAAATTCTTCTTTTCTATCTTTATTCAGTAAAGCCACAATCGCCAGGAGGATTACTGTAGCCGACATTGTTATATTACATTATGTTACAAAAACGCAATGTGATTAAATGCTTTCCCTTCCGCTGATAGAAAGAAAGATACAAAAGGAATCCATAGAGTGAGAAAAATACGCCTAGATTTCCTTTTTTTCCCTACAAGTTATTGTTAAATGATGCATTAAACATCATTTATAATGTACATCGAAGCTAGGTTATCTCAGTAAATATATATTTTCCCTAAGAAAATATCAGATAGACTAAAAGGAAGTTGCATTTTATCTAGAAATGCGCAGCAATAATATATATTTTTTTTGTGTCACATTACAAAAGTAGTTACATTTTTCGTTTGAAGAATTCTTTGTATATTTGAAAATGAAATGGATGAATCTTTTATAGTAATATCTTGAAGAAAAAATTCATCAAGTTGAAAGAACCATAATATCTAGTATAATCATTTAATGATTTAGTCACATAATAGTTATTTAACAAATAGTTTTTTAGAGAGATTTTTAAATTGATAAATTTTAAATCTTGAAATCCATTTCTATACAATCGAGGTTGTTTCAGTTTTGATGCTGATGTATAAAAGTTGACGTAGAATTATTAATTAGGAAGTTATCCTGTGATGGTTCGTCTGCTCAGAAATTAGCAATGCTACAAAAATATTTATCAAGATAAAGTTTTTTAAACTACTTTATCCATAAGTAACTTAATGTTTTTAATTTAAAAGCCAGATATACAATTTGATATATATCAGACATCTAAATAACCAGCATGTGACTTTAAGTCCTTGTAGTTTTGTCAATAGAAAATCTCGTGAACGTTGAAGAGATGACTCAGTATACAAAGTATTGGAACCTTCATTCCCTCGCGCATTTTCATTTTCGAGTATTCAGTTCGAAAATGTACTTCCAAAAAGGAAATACGGCTAGAAATTCCCTGAAAATTCCACGTGGAAAAAATAGCTTTCATCGTTTTTATGCGCAATGAATAATAATAGTCAATTCTTCATTAAGATTTTCATCTGAATATTTCATCTTTTAAAAAAATACACATGAAACTTTACTCCGATGAATTGCCTCTAAGAACAGAAAATGAATATTCATTAAACCAGATTTACTTCTGCCGAGATTCAAGGAATCAAAACCGAAACTCATAAACTGTCGATAAAGGAACCAAAAACAAAGTTGAGAATATAAAGGTAAAGTTGGGAAGTTAAAAAAAGAGAGAGAGACGGGTTGGAGCGCTCTAAGCTGGATATGTTCTTTTTGCAACTTTAGTACCTCTTAGTTCTAAGAGAGAACGGGTTGTTTTTTTATTTAAAATAAATCATTAATTATTGGACGATTTTTGGTGCCTTCATGGGTTACTGGTCGGACAGCCCCGATCTGCATTTCTCTTATTTGTTGATTAATTTCATATTTAATTTTTAAATTGTTTTGCCCTTTTCACATTTTCGTTGATCATCAAATTCATAGAGTGAAAAAGCTTAACAAAGCCAAAACCCTTAACTGCTTTTCTACCTATTTAACTACCTTTTAAACTTAAATGAAGATTATACTTTTTGATTTTGAATAGTAGTCAGATGACAACATCTGTTCTGGGCGGACCTTGGAATTTTGAACAGCTAAATGGACGGGTCTCGAATGGACGGCGAAGACTAAGCTGGAATCCTACTTTCCGAACTTCCATGTGACAACGATGTGAGAACATTTTTGATTTTACAATCACTAGATCTGCATTCAAAGCAGATCTTTAACTAATAAATAGTAAAGAATGTAAAGAAAAGTATATATATATATATATATATATATATATATATATATATATATATATAGATATATATATATATATATATATATATATATATATATATATA
>JAPMOR010016510.1:93931-129993 GCA_026543865.1 Argiope aurantia | reverse complement strand
TATATATATATATATATATATATATATATATATATATATATATATAATATGCAATCAGGAAATATCAGATTGTCACTAATATCAATTTTTTATTGATTTATATAGAATCCAATCAGATGCATGCGAACTTTCATGCTTATTATTGGCTATTTTTGCACATTTCGCAGTGCCATCAAGCATGAATATGTTATGCGATGATTAAATTTATTTCATAAAAATTTATTATTACATAATTTTTTAACAAAAAAAGTAAGAGTAATCAGAACACTTTTAAATAAACAATAATATAGTTTGAAATATAGTTTTGTGACAAATTTTAGCTGCGCAATAGACTTTTTGTGGCGTATTCGGTAGAAAACCATAAAAAATATATGTATTTTTAATAAAAAGGACTTGTAAAATAAGTAAAAAAAAATCATTAAAATGATCTTATCGCTCCCGAAAAGAAGATTTTTCTCTAAAAATTTTCCATGAAACAAAAACTAATTCTGTGTTGAAATTTTATGATAATTAATAAAATCCATTTTCAACTTTTATCAACTATCACTAAAAATATAGTATATTGCCTCAAACTTAAATAATTAAGAAACATCATATAGAGGATATTTATATCTTAAAAGGTATAATAATATTTTTCCAACTGAAAGAAATCCCTGCAGAAACTCTAATAATAAGTGACACTAAATCTTTTTTCACCTTAATTGACAAAAAAAACTTGGGATTAAGATGAAACTTGAAGAAGGCAGCAAAAATGAAAGTGACATCTTGACATTTGAAAAAGGTCTCAGATTTTTCTATGAAACAAAAAATAATTCAAAGCTAAATTTTTGTGATAATTAATAAAGTTTATTTTCAACTTTTACTAAGTATCATTAAAAATATAATTTATGGCCTCAAACTAAAATAATTAATGTACAGCATGTAGATGATATTTATATCTTAAAAGATATAATAATACTTTTCAAACTGAAAGAAATCCCAACAGAAACTGTAATAATGAGTGGCATTAAATCTCTTTTTTTACATTAATTGGTAAAAACAACTTGGATTTGACCTGAATCTTGTGTAAGGCAGTAAAAATAAATGTGATATCCTAACATTTGAAAAGGGTCTTTTAGAATTTTCCTTGAAACAAAAAAAAATTATGATAATTAATAAATTCTATTTTCAACTTTTATTAACTATCACTAAAAATATAGTTTATGGCCTCAAACTAAAATAATTAAGGAACAACATGTAGAGGATATTTTTATCTTAAAAGGTATAACAAAAGCTTTAAAGCTGAAAGAAATTCCTACTGTAAACTCTAATAATGAGTGGGATAAAATCTTTTTTTTACATTAATTGGCAAAAACAACTTGGGATTGAGCAAGGCAGCAAAACTGAAAGTGACATCCTGACATCTGAAAAGGGTCTCTTAAATTCTACAGATCAGCGGGAGAGTACATAATTAGTCCCATATCTCTTCTAATTCTTTTACTTCGCAATCTCTTTCGTAAGTAATTCGGTTCGCTGAGCAGCATACTAAATGAAAAGATCTCCGAATGTAAGTGACAACCCACTGATTACGTGATTTGCTAATATACATAAATGACAACACTTATTCTCAACTGAAAAGAATCTCGGCACTAAGAATAAAATGATCCCACCTTATTATGGTCTATTTAAGGTTAAAGAGAAATACATCAGAGGTTTGTTAAATAATTTAATGAACAATTACTTTCCTACGAGGCTCATTTTGTTTAATTTTAGGCAAATGGAAACATGTTGTCCGAATGTTTAAAAGGATACAAGTTTGTTTAAATGGAATGCATATACGCTTAGATTAATTTGCTTTTCCAAAGTGTGCTAGAGTACTAAGGAAGTGCCTCATTAGCTTGGATTTAAAATGTTAGCATGAATGCTGCTTGCGGGCAAAACTGATAGAAAAGAAGAAGAAATAAATTTTTGTTTACTGAATTCCGAGGATCTGTTTTCATTTGTACGCGACGCTGAGGTATTTGTTACTAAGCAAATGATAAATTAGTATATAAACTTTGATGCATTTAATTAATATTGTTGTTGTTTAATTTTGATTTTAAATACTACGGATTTTTGATTAAGAGTAAAATTGAAAGTAAAAGGAAACGAATTTTTGTCTCTTAAATTACCAAGGCTTTGTTTTTAGCTGGAGGTGCAGTTGTATACTTTGATACATTTAACATTAATTTTCCTCATTTCTCCTTAGTTTTGATTAAAAATACTAATAATTTTTGGGTGAAGAAAAAAATTGAGGGAAGAACAGAGAAAACGAATTTTTGCCTCTTAAATTACTAAAACTTTATTTTCAATTGCAAGAGCTGTATTATTGTACTATGAAAATGATATATTAAATTGTATACGTTGATATATTTAATTAATATTGCTGTTCATTGCTCCTTAATTTTGATTTAAAATATTAATAATTTTTGATTACGAGTAAAGCTGAAAGTAAAAGGAAACGGATTTTTGCCTCTTAAATTACAAAGCTTTGTTTTCAATTGCAGGCACTGTTTTATTTACTACTAAATAAATGATATATTAAATTGTATAATTTGATACATTGAATTAATAATGTTGTTCATTACTCCTTAGTTTTGATTTAAAATACTAATGATTTTTCGTTATAGAAAAAATTGAGGGAAGATCAAAAGAAACAAATTTTTCCTCTTAAATAGCCAATTCTATATATTCAATTGCAAATGTCGTTATAATATTTATTAAAAAATTAATGATGAAAAATTTTGTATATTTCGATAAATTTCATAAATTATTTTAATCATTGTTTGGGCTAATATGTTGCTGGAAATAGCAAAACTTACAGACAAAAGATGAAATAAATTTAATTAAATTTTTAAATTGTAAAGAATATATTTCCTTTCATAGAATTTTAAAAATTTATTTCTACTTTTTTATGTTCTTCATTCAATGATAGATAAATTTGTATATTTTAATTGCTTACTTGATAATGATATTTTTTGAAAGGGATTTAAATTAGAAACATACAGCTTTGCAACTGTCTGTTAAAATTGATGAAACTGAAACTGTTGCCTCTTAAATTACGAAGGATTACTTTTCATTATTATACGCACTTGTATATTTATTATTAAACGGACGGTGGACTTTGAAATAAGCAAAAATGGATGAAAACATACAATTTTATTTTTACCAAATTATATGTTTATATTCAACTGAAATAGTGTTATAAAATATAGTGTTCAGTAGAATAAATATTTGAAAGGTTAAGAGGGAAAATAGTACATCTTAATGACTTTTCTCAAAATGAAGTTGTAATTAGATTTAAATATCTTTGAAATGTTCCAGGTGTCTTAATTTTTGAATAAATTAAATTGATAATAAAAATTTCGGTCAAACACTAAAAGAAAATAGGGTATGCATTTTATGTTTCGATTCTTTTTTAGATCGTCAATTTTAATAGTCAAAAGTCAATTTTAGTTCAGAAAAAATAAAATTACTAAAAAAATTCAGTAAGCGTGAATAAAAATATTTCTAAGAAATTTGCATTTAATTGGAATCACAAAATTAGGAATTTACGTTAGACAATAAGAAAAAATTAAAAATTAAAAACCTGGAATATTTTGAATTTTTTAAAAATATATATATCTTTTAATTTTTTTAAAAAATAATATATTTCCTTATAATTTTTTAAAAAGAAATTTAACGTATTTATATTTTAATACATATGCATAGAAAATTTCATAATCCTAAGTAAATAATTCACAAAGGTGTCTAATAGAGTCCACCGTCCTCTTAAGTAACAGATACATGAACTTGCGTCTTTTGATACATTTAGTTAATACTGTTGCACGCAATGTAGATGGGTAGTTAGCAGCTATTGTGCATTTGTCTTATTACTCATATTTAGTTTATATTTAGAATAATAATAAATGTTGGTTAAAGGAAAAATTGAAAAAATGAAAAATTAAACAAAATTTTACCTCTTAAATTGTAAAGATTTGATATTTGTTATCTATGACACAATTTTGCATATTATGATATATTTAATTAACCATGGTACTCATTAGCTTTTATTTAAAATACTAGAATGTTTCTAACTACGCTAATAGTAATTTCTAACTACGCTAATAGTAAAGCGGTAGAAAGGAAAACGAAATAAATTTATTCCTTTTATATTATTGAGAATATGTTTATTTCATAAAATTCTAAAATATTACCTAAGTACTTTCATTGCTTGGTTAATAATGGAACTCGCTGAAATTGATTTAAATTGTCAAATCCATTTCAATGGATTAAACATAAATATAGCAAAATAACACTACAAAACAATCATTAAACTCATTAAATTCATTTTAACGGATTTAACATAAACATAGCAAAATAACACTAAATAAAACAAAACATAAGCATAGCAATTAAAATTTAAGCATAGAAAAATTAATAGAAAATAATAAGTTATAAATTCTTATCACCAAAAATGCGTATGATTTGCTTTGGTTTCTAAGTAATGCTCTTGCAATCACTGTTTGTTAATAAACCATAAGCAAGTGTGTGCAATTTTATGCATTTGTTAAACAATTATGCTCATTTATTTAGAATTAAAAGGACAACATTTTTCTGCTTGATGGCAAATTTAATGGGAAGCAAGATGTCTCAAAACTTTGCTTCTTAAATTTCCGTCCGTTTATTTTGACTTGTATTTTCCTTATATTCATCCTTTTACGTTATTTAATCTTCAACAACAGAGTATAAATGTATATATTTAATGACTCATTATTTCGCGTTTTAAATACTTGAACGCTGGTGTTGGTTGGTAAAACGGATAAAATGGAAAATTGAACTAATCTTGCACTTTAAATTGCCAGTGACTTGTTTTGATTTGTTGGCTTCATTTATGCTACCTCTACTACGATATTTAATCTTCTTTCTGTGATATACAGTTCTATGTTTTGATTTTCTCAATTACTGATGGCGAATCGGTAGAGAAAACTAGTTTTCTGAAATCTTATTTTAGTCTCAGCGAGTAATAAATTCCTAGAAATACTTTAAGGAATAAATATTTTGATGCGTATTTGTAATTTTAATTTAATTGTATATACCAATCGGATTAAGATATAAATATCTTTACATTTAGAATTCTCAGTGAATCTGGTTAATAATCCGTTTGCAGTGCTTTATTTTGCATGTTTGAAACTTGCAAATTAATACCACATGTGGGATGTATATATGTTTAATTAAATGGATTCATTTCTCAAATGGGTAAAGAATCAATATCAGCTTCAAGCCAAATACAGTGAAATATCCAATTATTTCGTTGATAATTCTTAAGACTTCATTTCGCCTAGTCACTTGATCCCATAGCGAAATGGATTAAAAGAGTGAAAAGTGATTCAAAATACTGCACATCCTTCTGGGACATATATTTTAATGTTAGAAATAAACCATGAAACCTATTTCATTAATACGTAGATCGTATTAGAAGCTCATGAACAATATCATCAGTTAACAATAAAGTTAGATAAATTAAATTTAATAGAATTATTTGTATTAGAAAGAACTTTTATCAGTCTATTGAAAAGTATATTTATTTTCTAATTTTTATCCAATGATTTATCATTTATTATCAAAAATATTATGGAACCCTGATTTTTTTTCTCAGAATCACTATTTAATTAAATTAATTGATTAATTAACAATTAAATTTTGAAAATTTTAAAATAGCCTATTATCATCCAGAACACATCACTGCGCAAAGTTTCATAAACTTAGAACATCAGGAAAGGAGCGCAAGTTGATTTCCAGATTACATCATAGCAAATACTAAACAAGTTAAATAAAATTGCATAAAAATATAAAAATATCTTTTGATTTTAATTTTTATAATATACTTTTAAATAATTTTAATTTTTATATTTTACTTTTTACATATTAATTAAAACTTACAGTTTTGAATTATTATAATAATGTTGTCTAAGTTCAATAGATTTGAGAAAACCAATCAAGAATGTTAAGTAAAAAAATGACAATTTTCAAACATTCATTATCGTTTCAGAGTCGGCCTCTTTTAATAGTGTTGATTCAACAGTTCAAATGAAATTCCAGATATAATGCAATTCAAAATATGTTGTGGCTAGAATTAAAAAAAGAAAAATTATTTCAGGAAAACCGTGCAAGTGAAAAATAAATAAAAGTATTCGAAATCTCTTTATATTCTATAGTTGTAAAAATGACAAGTCCTGCCATGACGTTTTTGTCAACAGTCATGTCTTGCCTGTGTTTAACCCTTCGGTGATGCTATTTCTCATAATTAGCAGCATTTCCTAACAACTAATTCTGCATTCCATAAATGGCAGGATCTGTACAATTCCAAACTTACTTTCTACATTCAATATATGTAATATTTGCACGAATTGATTCCAATTATAAATTTCCTATATCTAATTTCTCCCAAGACGATATGATAAATGTTGCATGGATGATAAAGTTGTATCACAGACTTCTGCTTAAATGGAATTTATGTTTTTGTTGTTGCTGTGTTCAGAATATAAAATCTATTTACTGAAGAGGGTTCCTATAGCATAATTTGTAAGTTAAATCACAGCGAAAATACAAAGAATGGCAAAAAAGGAATAATAAAAGGAATCTCAAAATGGTATTATTTCTAAATTTTTTATACAAAAAAAGACTGACTTTTTTTAAAATCTGGTTTTTATTGAACAAACTACATACATCTCAATCCCTACAGAAACTTCAAAATCTTTTACACTTAGCAAAAAAGGCAGTATTGTCTACAATGGCTTAAAGAGGCAGTATTTTCTACCAAGGCTTAATAGCACTTAACAAAAGAGGCAATATTTTCTACGATGGCTTAATAACACTCAATTACGTGCTCTTTAAAATTCATTTCACTTTTTCTTTTTCGCAATACCAAATCTGTACCATTTACCTTATCGCACATACAGACCTATAATTTGTTTATTTTATTTCACGTAACATTGTCTACTACAAGTTATATAAAAATAAATAGCAGCTATTCCTCAAAATTTTGAGAAGCAGTATACTATTTGAAGAATAACTTTGCGAAATTTCCATAAATATCATCTCCTAATCTGCCTTTAATCTAATTTATTCATTCCACATCATAACTATCCGTTATGAAAACCTTGTTACGGGTTTCCGTCATTTGGGGTTCCTGCAATGATAGGTTAAAGCCCATTAATGTTAAGTTTCCGTTCCGGGAAATTCTTGATCCACATGCAACTCAAGTCGGTAGACCATTGTTAGGTAAAACGACTGATTCACTTTAATCAGGCTGTTCCTATTAAGGTACGCTTATTTGGGTATTTATTTAATGGTACTTCTGTGTTATTCTTTATTTATAGACTGCAACATAATGCTCACTAAAAGAATAACATCGCCCAAGAAAATATTTTCTTTGTTGTAGATAAAGAAAAGATAAACTACGTATTCATACAGCGCATAGTTTATATGCAATCAAATAGATATGAATCAATATATTATTTTTGGTTTACTTATCCCGTTACGATTTCTTTGGAGATGCTAACCGAAAAATCAAAACGATCATTTCAGAAAGAATTTTTGAATAGATAAACAATATTTTATAACTCAAGACATACCGATTGTCATTTTCTTATAACTTGATATGAATAATCTTAACGAGTACAAAATTTATGCGACCATATTTTTCTATAATTCTTTATACATAAATCGTAACATAATATTCTCAAAAATATGAAAATGGGAAGTAAGACAGTTTATTTCAAAATGCGTCTGAAAGTGCATAGCCTTTATTTATAGATTGGCATAAATCAATGTATTATTTTTGATTGCTTATCGCATGGAAATTTTTATGTGGATGCTAGACGAAAATTCAAAATGATTATTTAAAAACTATCTTTCGACTGAATAATCGATACGAAACGAATACAAAATGTAATGTGGCTTTTAGAATACTTATAAACGAAAGCATTTTTCAAGGTTAGTCAATAGTTTATAAATTGTATTTGTACCAAACTGTTTTTATTTCAGAAAAACCTTATATGGATAATATCGCTAATTCTATATATGATCTTTAAAGGTAGAAAAAGGTATTTAGAAGGAGTAATTAATATTTTACAAACCCGAAATATAACAACCCTCTTTATTTCAGAATTATTTTATCTTAATAATCCTAACAGGCTCTTCAAGTGACCTTGCGAAATGAATTCCTGAAAAAGTGTCAGAGCTTATGGAATCGCTTTGTTACCCATTGCTTCAAATTTTACCTCAAGCTGTCCTGAGATCTACCAACGGATTAGGTAAGATATAATTTTCTTCTCCAAATCTCAGGTAGAACAATCTGTTGCACAATATTGTACAATAGTGAGCAGCATTGTATTATTCAATATTCAGCAATATTGTACAATATTGGGAATATTTAATGTCATACAATAAATAATAATCTTGTGTGCTCCTAGAGATACATGATCCATCCTAACTCCAGAAGTTCGAATTCAGAAATAATAACTTCTGAAACTGCGAAAGTATAGTCATAGCATTGCAAAACGCCACAGAGGGTATCAGTCTTAAGTTTTGGCATATGGCGAACTTCAAGATAAACTTTTAGTTAGAATGGTTGAAAAGGGTCATTCTAATTCGAACTTAAGATAGAAAATTCACACCGTGATTGAATACATGTATCATAAGGGTCATTTCTCCATCTTCTCGATAACAACAGCAACAAAATCTAGAAAATAGATTTTAAGAATTATTTATTAACAAGAAATCAAAATTTTACACCACACTGTTAATAGAAATTTTGAACTTATCTGTCTGTGTTTTTTCATTATAAATATGTTCAAATTTTTATAACGTTCAAATGTGTGAATGTAAGTATTAATGTGTGGAATAGAATTAAATTTTTAAAATTCGTACTTATTTTTAATTAGTATTACCTTCTCCCTTTTTTATCATTAGACAAATACCTTTAAAGCTAAAAATAAAATAAATCATCCTTTAAGAGTTTGGGTAGCGATGGAATTATGTATTAAAGATATTTGATGTAAAAGTCTACATAAAAAAAAGAAAAAAAAAGCAGAAATAATTTTTCTACATGAAAAAAAAAAGATATCTTTTCTTCATGTACGAAAAAGATTCCTTTATTTTTTTATTTTCATGTAGACCTTTACACCAAATTTCTTTAATACATAAAAATAAAATAAACATTCCATCCCTACCCAAATTCTTAAAGGATGAGTTCTGATTTCATGTGCAGGAGTATGACATGGTTTAAGAATCAAAGATAAAAATATTGGCAGTTAGTACAGTTAGTCGATAATTAACGAATTGAGACGAAAGTTCTCTCTCGGTTTTAGGATTACATGGTGTGGAGTGGCCAATGAAATCTATATCAGTTAATTTTTTAAATGAAAATTCAAAGAAAACTTTCTAAATAGCTTTTAAAGGAGGTAGCTGATACTTAATCAGCAGAAAGTGAAACAATGCTTTTTTTAAAACAAATGGTGCAATTCTGTTTAATTTGTTTTACTGAATAATATGAAATAATCATCAGACTATTTTATCTAAATATACCTGAATGTAACTTATAAATTCTATTGTGATATTAAGTTAATAAAGCAAACAATGACAAATTTCTCGAATAACTAGGCATGATTTTTTTAACTGTGATAATGAATGAGAAAATTTAAAAAAATGATGCTTAAGTTTCTACTTATCCTCAGCTCCCTCTTTTAATGCGAGGGCTAGACAAATCCCTCATCCCCCCTCTCCAATTTCTAATTAACTCCATCATCAGGTGGATTATTTCTGTCCTCCTTCCACTTACATAATCGAGGAGCTTTAAATTTAAATGACTGCTTTAAACACTCTTGGGACAGGGATTGCCCAATCTCATCAATGGCGCCCCCCCCCGTTTGCAATTACACGTGATACTGGAATTATTCTCCAGTTAATTTTTAATTTCTTGAATTTAGATTATGACAGATTAGTTTCAGATTTGTTTTTATTATCTTGAGGGATCAGATGAGTCATTTCCTGCTACCAGGCTTCGTCTGAGAATAATAGCATGTTATTGATTTTTAAAACTAAGAACTTAAAAAAATCCATTAGTTCCATCCCTGTTTCAACAGAATTGTACTCTTTACCAATTACTTGCAAGTTAAAATTCAATGCAGCTTTCTTTTTATTGTAGGATAACAATGTTTATTTTAAAATTATATTACGTATCTTATCGCAGATTTAAGAAATATGTTGTTTATGTTTTCAATTTGTTTTTTATAATGTATAATTAATTTTTAATTCTTTTTATTTTATTTCACTAATTTCATGTTGTAAAGGTGGTACTTTGTAATCGATTTTTGATTCATTTTCTTATGTTTTGGATTTTTGAACGTTTGCTCACTTTTGTGTTCTATATAACAATACCCTATTTTAATATTTTTAGGCATAATTAATTAATTTAATTGTGATGGTGAAAAACATTGGCCCCTGGTATTGAAATTTTATATAACTGCTGAAAATTATTCGTACATTAAAATCGAACACACTTGTTCTTTCGTTATGACAGTACATAGTTTTAATATTTTCAAAACTTACTTACTTTCTAGTTTAGTTAGACTTTTTAAGTCAGTTATTTTAATTAAATTTCGAATCTTTAATCTTTCCTTCATCTAATAGTTAATTTGGAAAAGAAATAATTACTATATTCCCTTATATTTATAAACATAAATTTATAATAAAATATTAAAAAGTAGAAAAGATTTTTTTCAATTTTTTTTATCTTTTTTACCAAACTAATAAAAATTCCTTTAAAAAACTACTCTTGTGAAATTTTTCTTCTAATATTGCTAAAGAATTATGTTTATTTTTTAATGTAACAACAAAATGTAATTAGAGTAGTTTAATTTTATTTGATTTATAAAATAATTTTTTTTTGAAATTATGTCAGTCATAAATGAAACAAAATTCTAGTTTTCGATCTGTAGTAATATAATAAGAATGATATTTAAATCTGCATCTTCTCTCCAAACTTCCACACTGCAGAAAATAAAGAGTATTCACACATGACATGTAGCATCTAATAACCTCAGCTCACTTTAATAATTAAAATCTCATTAATACATTGTTTAACTCATTAACTAGAAACAAAGCGATTTGTGAAGTAATTTGGACAAAGGGAAAGGCAAAAAAAAAAAAAAAGTTTGGAAAAGTTACTTTTTTGAAAAAGAAGCTAGCTCTAGCTAGAAGCAATGTAAGTTAGACAGAGTAGCAAGGAAAAAATGTCTGCTATTTGGCAGTTGATTTGGGGTCGCTTCTTTCATTAATTATAGAAAGATTTCGATAATTTATTATAACGAAAAGTGATAAGGTATAGGATGAGATGCTTCCGGTATAGTGGTTGGTTCTCGCTATTCTGGTGGGTACAGAAATGGTGTAAAATATACTACTTTCTACTAATCAAGGACCATGACTTAAGGAAAGTCTCCCTACGTTTATAGCCCTTAGGATTCAATTATTGTTTCCACCTATGCTGTCTCAGTTTCCTATTTCCGGCCATTCAAATTTTTCCATGTGCTTCAGGATTTAAAAATCGTTTGTGATTATTTAAGAACGTATCAGATTCCTTAAAGTATTTTAAAGGAAGAGAGTACTATACGCTTTTATTTAACTTCACTTGTTTCATGTTAGTGAGAATGAAATATTGCAATCGCTTTTTTAATCATTTTCCTATGTACAACAATTTTAAAAATTTGTATTCTGCCTTTTTAATGGAAATATAGTATATTTTCGTGCTATAATATTTTCGTAACTTAGTTCTCAATTAATTAAATTAAATTTTATTTCAAAACAGTGGTTTCAACTGATCGTGAATTTGAGATAAAAATTGTTTTTAAATTTCAATAATGTTTATCATATAAGTTATAAACTGAAGAATGAAAAGTATTTTTGGGTACACTAATAAAAATGTGTTTTTAAACTAATTTTAATAATTCAATTAGTCGTATTCTTTTATCTTAAGAAAAGATATTAAAACAAATGAATGAATTAGAATACGTATTATAAGCGAAAATAGTTATGCAGATTAATTTTTGAAAGTGCTAAAAAAAGGGAAATAAAATTATATTAAAATGTGATAGGTGGAAATGTGCCAAAACAGCTTTAGAAATCATTAGAAAATGAAAGCTATAAAGTAATTAAAATAAGCATTGCCCACACAATTTAAAGATTTTATTTCATAGCTATTACAGACGAAGCATTTTAAATTAAGACAAAACAATATCATAACATTTTTTAAATTATTTCATACAAGCGATATGTAATAATAATCAAATTTTACTTAATCTCTTACGATGAATAATTAAGTTTGACTAAAAAAAAACAATCACATGCTTTTTCAACCAAAATGTTTTAGTAATTTTAACACAAATATTCAGAAATTCAAATGTACCTGGACTGAAAATTTTCAATTCATTCAATTTTATTACTAAATCTTCGTACACTTTTAAATAATTTAACATTAACGTTGATTATCTTAATCTTCGTTTCGGTACTGAATTATTTTAAAACCCTCTGATATTTGATAACATTCCTGAAAAATTTAAAACTGGAAGAAATGTAATCGAAAATATCAGTACATCACTCTGTTTAATTCATGGGAAAATATGTATTTGTAAACAAAATAAGTTTTGGGCGAATTTTTCAAAAGGAACCAATTAGCGAGCTAATTAATAAACAGATTTCATTAGCAAAATTCATTTCTGCATTCAGATTATGTTGTAGTAGGATCTAGTTTCTTATTTGGGAACTAATTCTCTTTACAATAATTTCATTATTTCATTATGAAATTTATTCAATTATTATTATTTCATTATGAATTCATTTATTCAAAATAATGAATGGCTTAAGCATTTAAGAGTTGTAATTGTTCAGTTTAGAGTTGTTAGTTCAGTTTTTAAAATTCATAAATTAATTTCTGTTTCCACCTTTTTTATTCGCAATCTCTGAAATGAGCTATTAACGACTATATTTCCCAGTCTGAAAAGTAAAAGAAAATAATTTATTTAATTTATCATGAATTTTCAATCATAATTATAAATCAAGAGGACAATAACATGTTATTATGGAAAATGCAAAATTCTTCCAGTGGGTGCAAGGTGAAATATCCAACGGGCTCGATAACGGATAGTCAATCATCTAACTCTCCGATCCGCCCGAAGGCACACGGATTTAAACCATAAAACTGAATGACTGGACCGCCGCTACAGCAATTGGCGGGAACTGTGGTTGAGTCCTAAGGGCCATCACCGGCCACGGTATAACCCTTCCCGAAGGAAGTACGTCTCGTCATCGATGGGAGGAGTTAGATCCCCCACCTATTAGTGTTCCCTCAAGGGTGGCGAGATCCAACCCCCATGCCGGAAGCATCTCATCCTCATTTCGAGGTGCCCCCCCGGGGGGTTCCATAACTGATAAAGATGCTTTATTCTATATGAAATTTCGAATCATAGGTAAACAAATATATAGACGAGGCGTACATCAACATGCAGAAACAATCGGCAAATTGCTGATTGAGTGCTTTATGCTATACGACTGAAGCAGCACAAGACGCTCAGAGAGAACTCCAATTGTTCACATTTCTCGACGCGATTACTGCTTGAGCTCAATTCTACTACTACTCTCACTACTGACTGAAAATTCAACCTTGCGTTTCGGCTTTTTATAGTTTCCGTGACAGAGAAAATAAGCTTCTATAATAAGCATCGTAACTCAAGTCTTAAAGGAGATATCACCAAGATTCTAGAATATTCAGATCCTTTATTTTCATTGCCAAGTTTTTCATCATGGCCGGCTATCATTTATTAGGTATGCAGTCAGCAGCCATTACTGTTTCTTTACAACTATCTTTTTTACTAAGAGACTTACTGCTTAGAGAAGCAATATTACAAATTCGTAATAATATGATTTTTGATAACATTCTATCTAAGATTAAAAAAATTTCCAAATCTATTTTTCCCATTCATATGTGTTGTAGTTTAGAGGTTCAAAAATTACCGCTCTGTGGTTGAGTTTAATAATATGTGGTTTTATATCCATTCTTAGACAAATCATAAAAACTGTTATTTTAATGGAACATAAAATAATTACTTACGGTAAGCTCGAAAATTCTGCTTTTTTTATTATCTATAAATCTAGAAATTTCGATAACAAATGATGATATATCTGGAATTTTTTAAAAGTATAAAATTATTATTTAAATTACATTAATATGTAACTTTTTCTATTTTTTTATATGTCAAACTTTATCAATAGCTCAATATTTATGTAATTTGCATGTTACTTAAAAATTAAATTACATTTCTCGGGATGAAAAATGTTTGTATCTTTTACGAATAAAAATTAATTAATTAATTATAATGGAAACTTCATTAAAATTTCTTAAAGCATAACAAAAGGTTAGAAAATGCATACCATAGCTGTTACACTAAATAATAATATAATCATATAAGTAAATGTCATATAAGAGAGTACAAAAATATATTTAATATTAGCGCATGAAAGAAAGCCAACGGGCACACAAATAAATGCTTGCTTTAAAATTTATCATATTTTAAATGCAAAAAAAAATATTTTACATGCGATATTATAACACACAAACTCGTCCTGTCCTTTATAGCACTATTTTCACTTAAAATAAATTACAAACTACTCCAAACAATTCTTAGAGTCTGTAAAAAGAAAATTGCCCCACAGATTAAGTGAGTGGTGTGGTGCAGAAGCTTGGAAACAAGGTTTGCAGCTCAGGTGTGGTCCACGTCACTTGACAGCGGTTTAAAATTGCCAAGTCCTTGCTAAAATAGCCCAATGTTGCTATTTTAATTAAGTAATTAACTAATGTTTCTTCAACATTAATTAATTACTAAATTAACTAATGTTGCTTCTAAATAAGATCTTAATATAACTGAATTAAGCCACTCAACAAAATAATACTAATTTATAACGAATGAAATATATGCCAGAAAACATTTTGAATAAAAATTCTTATATTATAAATATTTAAAATATTTTCAACCATTAGAAAAGGCAAAAATAAAGTCAAAATATTCTTTTCTGAATGCAGGAACGTAATTTTTAGTTTAGTGAATAAAATATGAGGAAAAAACTATTCTACAATCTGGATTTCCATATTACACGAAACATTAAAAATTCTTCTCTTTTATAAAAACAATTACACATTAATTACTAAAATCAAATGTTCAAAGATTATCCTTGCAATTTTAAACACCTTGCATATTCCTTTTACCAGAAAGAATCAAATGATAATTCAATTTTAATTGAAAAGCTCAGGAAATGTTGCTCATCTTTGACCTATGGCATGACTAACCACTATTTTTGAAAAATTATTTTGAAAAAAAAATTAAACGCACACATTCAAATAGAGAGCAAAAATATCCGAGATATTATCTGCTTTATTATTCTTAAGTATAAAATATTCCTATTTTTAATTAGGTTGTGAACAGAAATTTTTTTGCTGAACTCTGGAAATTATTTTCTCCAATTTTGAGCTCGAACTTTTAATTTTACGAAAGGTTTTTCTTGTTCTTTTAGCACTTTTATCAATACTTTTAGTACTTTCATTTTAAGCAAATGCAAATTCCAACAAAACATTGAACTCTTCAAATTCCCTTAATTTTAAACCTTGTTTCGTCATAAATATTTCTCTTAGAATTTTCTTTAACTTATTTTTTAATTTGATATGTTGTTTTTTATTATTACGTTTCTCCATGCCATATTACCATGCTTCATGCAATTCTTAAAGTACATATTAATATGTTTGTCCCTACTTCACTATTATTTTTGTAAGGACCCTTTTACGTATGCGTGCATTTCCAAATATCAGTTTTTTTCTCTCTTCTTCAAGAATATGCTTTTGTTATTTTGAATCGATGATTTTTGTACTCTGTTAGCCTGTATATATAATCGTTTCACGTTAAGGAGACGTTGGACTTTGAAATAAGCAAAAATGTATATAAATTTTGTTTTTATCGTTTCATTACCGACATATATGTTTATGTTCAACTAAAATAAATATTATAAAATGTATTGTTCAATAAAATGAATATTTTATGGGCCTAGAAAAAGTACATTTTAATGACTTTTCTCCAAATGATACTGTATTTAGATTTAAATATCTTTGAAATGTTCCAAGTGTTTTAATTTATGAATAAATTAAACAGAATTGATATTAAATATTTCAGTGAAACATTAAAAGAAAATAGGGTATGCATTTTACATTTCGATGGTTATTATAGAGGGTTAAAAGTCATTTTCAGTTCAGAAAAATATAAAATTCTTATAAAAATTCAGTAAGTGTGCATAAGAATATTTCTAAACAATTTGCATTTAATTATAATTACAAAATCGTACACATTTTTGTTCCAAATAAATTTATCTTGGTTAATAAGGAAAAAAAGAATTTTAAAAAATTAAGTAGCCTGGAATATTTAAAAATTTTAAAAACTATATATCTTTAATTTTTTTAATTAATATATTCCCTTTTAATTTTTAAAAAAAATTAAACGTATTTGTATTTTAATACATACGCATAACAAATTTCATAACCCTAAGTGAATAATTCTCAAATGTGTCTAATAGAATCCACTGTCCCCATGAAGTAGTTCATCTTTTCTATATTTTATTTTTTACTTACATTTTTTTTTTCTCGTTTTGACTTTTTAAAATTTTATTTTTTTTATTTTTCATGCCATGTTATTCCAGATAATGTTTGTACTAGTGTGCGAATTTATTGTATATTGTGTTATTTATTATATATTTATGTGTTTCTTAATATCCTCTCACTCCCCTCTAGGCTGTTCTTAATATTTTATGTGAATGATCCCAACCAGCAACGTAATGGTCATTCTCTTCTAAAAACTATGTAGTAGCCCATCAAAAGAAAAGAAGTGATGCGAAATGTAAGTCCAATAATAATTTTTCTGCTAGAAATTTCAAAACTCATATACTGTAAACGCAATTCCAAACCCTTAAATTTTATTTAATATATATTTAAAGACTTCTCCCATTCTCCACTCATAAAAGTTTTTAAAAAATTGTCTTTTATCTTCCCTTTCCATGGACATTCATCCCAAAGTTATCAGGAGCAACTTAACCCCTAGGAACAGGAATGCGACGTGACATAGTAAAGGGTGTCCCAAAATTATTACAAGATTCGAATTTGCCACCATTCGTAAAGTATAGTGTTGGCAACCCTATTAAAAAATCATTTTACAACTGATAGCTTAGGGTTAGTAAAAATGGAGCGTTACAGGATAGAATAACGTGATAACGCAATATTTGAATTAAACAAATGAACACAGTTTTTTTCTTCTTTTTTTGCTTAAATTGTTATATTTTTATTGAATCGTTAAGTACATATGATAGGGTTATGTGTGTAATAACACATAGGGCAAATGGTCTCCATAGCTTTGCTGACACATGGGCACTTTTTTGCCGAAATTTTCCATTACCATTTTGCATAAATGTGGCTGAATTTCGTTGATGCAGCGTAGAATTTCCTCCTTCAATGCACATGTTTTTCTGCGATTGCTGGTATAGACCTTTGAATTCAAATAACTCCATAAAAGGAAATCCAATGGTGTTAAATCACACGATCTAGGGAGCCAATTCTCAAATTCTGAATGGCCGCCAGACTTTCACTATTTTGAAATATTGTTTAAAAATGAAAACACATTGTTCTACTGTGTAACTCCCCATTTTTACTAACCTTAAACTACCACCTGGCAAATGGTTTTTTTCAATAGGTTTGCTAATATTTTACTGCAAAAATAGTGGAGAATTCCAATTTTGCGATAATTTTGGGACACCCATTATTATTCTCTAAGTAAGCAGATATATATACTTCCATTAATTATTAAATGATAAAAACAATTACCACTTATTTAAGAAAATAAAATTAAAACTTTTCAAAAGATAATTTAATAAACGTTATTTATTGAATATAAAAATGAGAATGAGACTCATTAGATAAATATTACACTGAGATCGATACAATGGCCAACCTATTGTGGGAAGAACTATGACACTAGCATTTAGTTCTTATTTTAACACAGCCATTTTAAAAATATAAAGCATGAGTTTTAGTAGATAAGAAAAATCCTTAATTTCGAGATCGAATCAAAATGCATGAAGATCGAAAAATCCATTATTTCTCAACGCGTTAAAACTAATTTCAGGTAATAAAAGAATTCTTAAAGCGTTAATTTTGGGACACGCTTTATTTACTTCATTCTGTAATTGATTTAAACTGAAATAATTTTGTGTAGTACCAAAAAAAATGCCTACACATACTGTTTTAAATCTGCAATCAGTTCAAAACTATATTAAGAAACTATCTTATATGTAATTGCATAAGGGAAAGAATTAATTTTATGCCTTTGACAATAAGCATAGAAAATACTTTCATTCGAAATTGGAAGGAACATTTTTCAAACAATTCTTACAAAATATGTTTACAGTTACAAATTCAATGTCTTGAAATTGTTCCTCATAAATTTAAAGTCAGAAAACGTATTTTGACGTTTGAAAAAAATTTTCATCCAAAGTTTCTTTAATTTTATACTTCATTAAAATCAGTTCATTTCCTCTTTATTCGGTACAGAAACAATAATAATGATGAATTTCGTTCTAATTGTTTTACCGAAAACCTTCTTGTTAAGCTGGTTAATTAAAAAAATTATATCGAGACTATAGATCGAAAAATGCTTTGTGCATTTTAATTGATTTCAAAAATATTTTCCTTATTTATTTATATAACAACTATTTTCCATAAAGAATTTTATTTCTTTTATTATATCTAAAACTTTTTTCAAACAAAACTCTTTAAAAAAGGATTGCTTTATTCATAAATATTGTTTCCTAAGGATGTCAGGTAAAAATTGTAAATATCTCAGTTATTATTTATTCATCTAGAGCTAAGTGTAATTTGGGAGAATTATTTGTAATCATTAATCTTACATGAATTTCTTACTTTAAAGGATTTTATTACCAATAAAATCTGTACTCTAAAATCGTATCAAAGAGATAATACTTTGCAATAATAATACATTCTTTAAGATAATTTACGTTTAACCAATATAAACAAGTAGTTAAAATCTTTATTGTATAAAATCCTTGAATATTAATATGTTAAATTATTGTATGGATATTTAAGAGCCAGCTGAGAATTTTTTATTCATCGCCATAGAAAATAAATTCAATAGCGATGAATGAAAAAAATAAAGAAAAAAATAGTTATCTACTGAATATGTAGTGGCATCTATCTTCGGAAATATTTTTCGATAATAACTTTATTAATTCCATATATTTAATTTTTATTTTGCTCCACTTTAGAAAAGAAAATAGTAAATAGGTTTTCAAATTTGTGAATTTTAAACCTTAAAACAAAGATTCATTTTTTTTTAATTTTCTTATAAAGGAAATTACTATCTTATTTCAAGAGATTTAACTCAAAATATGCTATTGAATCAAAGTATCAAGAACTTTTTTGAAAACCTAATATGTTTCTTTCTTTCATAGAACTATCGATCATCTAAATGGTACATTATACACATTGCATATAAAATAATATATTATTTGATTTAAAATCTAAAAACAGTCAAATATTTGAAAAAATAAGTAACTAGGTAGATATTTTTTAGATCTTTTTATTTAATAATAGCCGCCTTTGGCGACCAGCCGGTTCACCAGTATTATCGCTCGCTACAATTTTCAATTAAATATTTTAAGTAACTGGTCTCTTAATAGATTCTCAAACAAAACATTTTTAATCTTCAAATTTTGATAGTCATACCAAACTTATACTGTTTAGATCGTTTCGTTCAATTTACTATATATATTTTGCTAATTTGTTGCCATTTCCGGCAAAACTTCAAATTTAATTTAAAATGTAAATGATGAAATTGCAATTAATATTAAGATATTTAAAAAAAAACCAAACGTTTTATTTTATTTATCATCTTTATTGTTATTTATTTATTATTAATATTATTGAATATGAGTATTGCAAACAGAATCGCTCGGTATTTAAGTCTTATGTGAACTATAAAATATTTTTTCATAATTTATGCAATATCTCAAACAATAATTCAACAAATTTCTCAGATTCAGCATAAAATTCAATTTTTAGTTTTGCTTTCAAAAGGATTGAAATGAAATCAATAATAATATTTTGTTCCGGCCTATAAATATATTTCAAAAATTATGAAGTCTAAATTTAATGCAGTAAGGTATCGTATTCTGAGAAATATTCTTGACACACAAAATTTTAAATAAATGAATGAATGTTTCTATTTTACATGATCAACTAAGACTTATTTATGAAGTTTTAAATGTTAAAAATTTAGAAAAACTCACCATTTTCATAATCTTAGGACAATTAATCTTGAGAAACCTGCTCGCTGATGGGCTTATTTTCTTTGAAACGATCGATGGAAAATCTAAAATTATCCTTTTTTTATTGAATAGTGATATTCAAATTTTCATAAATCAGTCAGTTTAAGTAATTGATTTAGTTGATTGGAAATTAACAGCGTTTCTTATCTGCGATACTTCCAATTTCTAGAAAATTCTTTTTCCACCGCAAGATGCTGATTTTGGATGGAGGATCTTTTTGGTAAATTCTTCTGAAATTTCTCTGTGCTTCCACCATCGATTTCGTTTCTAAGAACCACCATAAAATCTGTGCTTTCTCTTGTGGTGTATGCATTCTCATTAATATCAGCTCGAATAAAACATCACATACAAAATTACTACATAGAACAAACACATCAAAAGTAAACATAACATTTCAATAGTTGCCAAAAACAAAAGAGAGAAAAATGCAATTAATAAGCAGACGATATTTAGAAAAGTACAGATATTTAGACTGGAAAATGAAATTATCTGAAATTAACCACACGCGCAGACGATATTTACAAAAGTAAAAATATTCAAACCTGAAAAGGAAAATATATGAGTTATTGCATCAATAAATGCCATAAGTATGTTTATATCTTCATTATTTTATGAGTCATTAAACATCAAAATGGGTCCGGGACTAAATAAACACCCATATAGAGAGTGTAAAAGATCATAAAATAATTTTTCTTGAATTTATTTTTTATAAAAAATAATATTTCATATTTGTTTCATTTCCTACAAACAAGTGCCGAAAATTATATTTTTGCAGATTTCATTTCCAAAAAGATTTAATTTATTTTTAATTGGAGCTTTAATCAATGTGATGGCAACACTTTGAAAAAAGCTAATTTCTTCCCATGAATGCGAAACGTGCTTATTTTTTATTTTTATTTTTTACGAAAAAAATTATTGAAAAACATAGTTAAAATATTTATTTAAAAATTCATTAAAAATAGAAATTTAATTTTAAGATTTAAACATTAGTATCATTTAAAAGATAAATTTTTGATCTTTAACTTCATGTAAAAATCTTTTTTGTGCGGTAATATTTTCGGAAGTTATAGCAGAAACACGTCAAAATTTCGCTTAATTTTTAAATAAATAAAATTCTAGTTAAAAATTCGAAAAAATAACCCCCAGGTGCACATTCCCGGCCTCCAAGGTATACACGTGCCAAATTTGGTAGCTGTAGGTTGAATGGTCTGGACTGTAGAGCGCTAACATACACACACACACACACACACACACACACACACATTGAGCTTTATTATAAGTATAGATATAGACTTATTTTTTTCGTTCTTTTTGATTAAAAAATATTCAACTGCAGTTAATCATTTGATTTTTAAGAGAATATATTTAGGAAAAAAAGCGCACTAGTCAATAAATATTCTAAACGACGGAAGTTTGAAAGTTGAATAAAAATTATTTATCTTTTTCGATCTCTTTATTTAACTTTTTTTTCATTCACTTTGATTATAAATATCCAGACTGCAGTTAATAACTTGACTTTTATTAGAATATATATATTTCAGAAAAAGAAATAAAAATTCATCAGTCAATGAATTATCTTCAAGACGGGGAAAATTCTCATTCACACATTTAAAAAATTTAGATGTGACTTTTAAAAAAAGTTCTGATCAGCATTCAGAGTTGAAATTATTATTTTTTGTGTTCTATCAAAACATACTCTTAAAATTTAGTCAAGTGAAATAAACAAGAAACGAAATCTTAAAATTTTTTTCTTATGAATTTATGTACTGATAAATAATCATCCCTCCAAATTGTTTATTCTAATAAAAAAATGAAGAAATGAAGAAAAAAGGAAGAATAATTATAATGAAGAGCCGAGTTTTTTAAATATTTTTTTGAATTTTTCATAAAAAATTTCCTTTAAAAATTATAAATTCTGGATGACTATTGATTCATTAAATAAGGGATATTCTGACTGAAGAAACAAATAGACAGAACTTAGAATCTGTATAGAAATCTGTATTTTATTCTTTTTTTGGTTTCAAATTTGGTTTTTGGTTCAATCGCCCTCTTTTATCAAGATCTCTAGTGAATGTTCCGTTAAAAACTCCACATACAAAATAAGAATTAAAAAATTTCCTTCATGAAAGAGATAATCTTAGGTCATATCGGGACCGCGGTGGGCGGGTGGTAAAATCTCATCTTCGGAACCGGAGGGTCTCAGGTTCGAGATCCGATTCCACCGAAAAACCGTCATGTAAGCCGGTCTGAGGCACGTTAAATCCGTCGGGGCCAAATGTCCTCCCTCTGGTGAGATGTGGAAGTTTAAAGAGGGGCTCAGAAGGGTTTAAACAGGGGCCAGCTCAGGTGTCGTCCTTGTCATCTGACCGTGGTTCAGAATTACGAGGTACGTCCCAAAATAGCCCTAATGTTGCTTTTAAAACGGGACGTTAATATATCTAAACTAAACTAAGTTCATATGTCAATAAACAGATTAAGAAGAAGCATAATTACTGATAAAGTGAATATCAATATAAAAATTTAACATACGACATAAAAATTCAATTAAAAGTGTAAAATGAAGTAAAATTAATTTAAAAAATTATTAAGCGGAAATTTAATTCAATTATTTTCAAATTAATTTAAAATTCTTTTAAAGTCTTCCTCTGATATTCACATTTTTTGCTTAACTTCCTGCTATATCAAATGAAATCAAGTATGAAATTATTTTAATTCTTCCATCTGAAAAATGTTTCCAAAATTTTACACAAGTTTTCGATTTGCATATCAAGTCTATATATCAAAATTCACACGTCTATCCTACCGTGTTTTTGAATTACTATGCTATGTACAGATGGAGAGACAACCAAATAGCCAATTTTCCTCCAAACGGATATAGTTAAAATCACACATAGATCTACAATTTTACTGTAACGACTTCGTGTTAAAATACAACCATCTAGCTTGCTGGGGTTTTGGACTGAAATTTTCGCACATATATAGGCAGTCAGAAAATGATTGAAAACATAGATGGATTTGGTTCAAATTTCCATCACAACTTCGATTCTAATAAAAAAAACTTATCAAATTTCATCTATCTAGCTAGGTGATATGTTTTTTTTTTAACATGGGTAGATAAACAGACTTTTTTGACTGATTTCATTCAAAATTTTATTGAAATATACAATTTTAGTGTTAAAAAATGCATATTAAATTCCATTTATCAAGATTTCATTTTTAGTTATTTTGTTCACGAATTTGTAGACTCGCAGGAGCAACTCCATTATTGATTTTTATGGACTCAGGAAGATCTGAAACCAGATCATGCATTCAAATCTCGAGATAGAATTTATTAGGGATTATGCTAATTTTATTCTTCATACATATGAAAGTTTGAATATGTTAAATAAATTTTAGAGAAAAGATCAAGAACAAAATACAAGTTTTTCCCTTTGCATTTGGTTAAATTAAATGCCATTTAATTATAAAAAGAAAAGAATATAAACAAACTGTAGCAGACATGAAAATATTTCGTTACATTTCAATCTGGTTTGAAGAGAGACTTTCTTTCAGTTTACTATTCCATTTTTCATTTGCATCCACTGCCTTAAAGATATATCTAAAATGGAAACCCTTTTACAAAGCGCTCTCCAATACCACTCAACTATATTAAAATGAATGAGGAATATCAGAATTTTTGAGAAGAATTCAAATTGTTTCTTTGAATATTCAGAATACTTTGAATAGTTTACCTTTGCATATTTTTTCAACTTTAATACATCCTTCTTTTTAAATGCTAATTAAATTTCTCCTGCGAATTTTCTGGATAACTGACCCTTTTAAATTTCAAAGAATAGAAATTTCATATCTATAAAGATTTCATACACATGTTATAACCGAAACAAAGAATAAAGATACGTTAAAATTATATGACCGGAATTTTATAAAATAAGAAGCCTTAGAGATGTGGAGAAATACGGTATTCTTTTGGTTGATAGAATTTATGATATTTGATTCGCGTCTTTAAAATATTTAATATATTCGTTCCGAAAAGGCTATTTACTTTTTGATATGATAAAAGGTCTGTTTGTAAATGTTTAACTCAATCAGAAAATTATTTAAATTTTCTTAAAAGGTAAGAAAATAACTCGGGTTCTATTTTGGCATATTTTTACAAAAATTGCTTCTAAATATAAAAATTTAAAATTATTCCTTCCCAAAATTACTCTTTTTTTTGTGCTTAAACATGCTATCAATTCTTTAATAAAAATGTCAAAAGCAGGAATTCAGTTTTAGAAATATTTTATTATAAGTTTATCTTTAAAATTTTTAGAATTATTACTACTTCGGTTTGAATTTATCGTAATAGAATCTAATTCTTTTCAACTCAAAAAAGAGTTTTGAAATGCACAGCATGTTTGATATGTCGAAATCATAAAAGTTATTAGAAACATGAAATGTTTAATATTGTTTCAAAATGTTTTTGAAAACTAACCATATTTTAATAAATAGCGAATTATTTTTTAAAATTTTTGAAATTAAGAATTGTAGAGTAGTATTAAAAAATAATGTAAGTGCATCTATTTAAATAATTCTTTTTTTAATTTCTATATCAATTTCTTGCTATTTCTTTTATCATTGAAAATTATGTTATGAGTGTTCCTGAAAATGGAAATCACCTCTTTAAAAGTATTCCGATATTTTATCAGTTTGGGACAATGTTAACCAAAAGAATTATTTAATCTTTCATGTATGGACAAAAGGATGAGATAAAGCTTCGAGTATTTGTTTTTTCTTTCTTGTTCAAAATTCTTATCATCGTTCTGGTCATTTTATCATGGCAAGTGAATGTCACTCTATTGATTTCTGATTTATTCTTAATGAGACAAAGAATAAAGAGCAAAATCATTCATGAAAAGGAATTAAGTATACATTAGGTCTAGTGAGAGAAGGAATAAAGTGAACGAGTGTCCTGAACTAAAGCGGAAGTTTATCTGCTCTGTCCACTGGATGTACTTCCAATAAGCATTAGTAAAGATGAACGCATTAGCATGGATTGCTTGCTACTGTCGGCCTGCTTAATAATTATTATCTTGATTTTTCTCCGAGGGAAACACAAATGTGAACAGTGTCTTCTCAAAACCCTCTACTTAGTTAAAGTATTTTAATGTATTGGAGCTAAACAGTACATCTGAATTTTATTGTACTGAGATGCTCCAATGTCACTTCAATCAAAAGAAAATCTCTTATATCATCTTGACTGTTAAGGTAACCCTGGCGGATTATAACAACCACATAATTATTTATTCCCGATACAAATAAGTTTCTCAACAAATCAAATAAACACTCCAAGACAGGGTTTCTCCCACCTTCCCTGTGTAATTGTTTCTTGCAAATCTTGAGTGATAATTACTTTGGGAATTCATCATTAATTGCATTACGAAGGCACAGAGTTGCATGGACATTCCGTCAGACATACGTACAAGTTCCAGCTCGTCGGAGAACAATTAATGAGTTAAACACTCTGCAAGGAATGCATGGAAACAAAAGTACGAAGGAATGATTAATTTGAATGTTTCAGGTATATGGGAGAAAGTTACAATGGATAGCAAAAATATGTAGTTCGAAAATAGGAGGTTTGAGATTATTTAAGGTAGTTTTGTAGGTGGGGTTTGTGTACTCAAGCATATGAAGTTATAGATAAAAAGAATTGTCTGTCATAGCTAAGCATAAATTTGCTAGTTATAATCATTCTAAAATAATTAATATTTTTTGCATTCTTTATAGTAATATCCTTTTAAAACTGTGTAACATAACTCTTGAAAATGCTATATTGTTGCCCTTAATTCTAAAATATTGTTGGATACCTTTAATAAGTTTTCAAGAAATGACTAAAATAATGAATATTTTCTTACTATTTTTAAATTATGATAATAAATAAGTAATTTTTTATCAACTAGTTAAGTTTATTTGACATATATACACGTCAATCCAAATCTCCATTTTTACACGGTCGGTGTGTAATATTTTTATATAATAAGAATGAAATCTTATTCACTTTATTGCGATTTTTTTTTGCCAAATTTACTATACAACCATTTTATATATTCGACGTGTATAGGCATCATCACTTGATTTTAAAAAGGGAAACTTATAGGACTTTAAAAAAATAAGTTTCTCAGTTAACTGGTTAAAATTAGACATCCATTGCAGTGTTTAAAGTCTAAAAGTGATATCGGAAATATATATTATTTAATATAAAGAAATTTAAATAAAGTTAGCTGAAATTAATTTAAATAATTATACAAGCTCTCTATAAGTGATTCAAAAAATTACGAGCAAACACGTGCAACAATAAATACAATAATTCTTTTCAATAAAATTAACGACGTATCCTTTCTTTACAACATTAACTTCATTGCTGTACTAAAAATCATTCTTCAAAGCATTAGCGTCACAGGAGATTTTGAAACCTATAAATGTTATTTGAAATAAAATCTTGTTATCTAATAATAGAATAAAACTGAAATAGTTTCATCTGAAATTTTTAAGTGTTATTAAAGATGAAAATATTATAAATATTTATATTTTACTTTAATCAATCTTTTAATAAAATTAAAGAAAAAGTATAACTCGATCGTTTATGACAGGAAATTCAAATTATATAAACAGCGACGAAAAAAAATTTAAAATATATCCTTCCTTAATAACATTAGCTTCGCTCTAATACCTAAATCTGAAGTTAGTAATAGTAGCATATAGCTGGCAAATTCTCAAAAACCTACTTGGAGCTCCCATTTTTAGTTTGCTGTTTAAATTGTTTATTTTCGAGATTACATTCGTTTCAAAATATTTCTTTCCGGAAAGAAAAGGATATTTTTCTTCACATTTAATAGCAGCTGACTAGACATTTTAACATCGTTATTTCGATCAATTAAACGAAAACGGTCTTCGTTCTTCTGTGGACTAAGGAAATTACTTTTACGTTATTTAATTCCAAATAGTTTATTTTTCTATCAATAATCTACTGTATTTTTATAACATGTATTTTTTTTTATATGTTAAACTCAGTTTTCTCAATTTTAGTAGCGCAAATGGAATTAACAGTCAAAATCAAAATATTTTAGTATTTATATTTTATTTCATGATAATCTTCCCGGATTCTTAATTTCCTTGAATTAATCATAATATCTCTAGTGTATTTGAAAACAAATATAAAATTTAATTATGTAATATATTAAATAAGTGTAAGTTATATAAGTGTAGATTTTTTTGAAGTTAAAAAATAGTAATCATTTGCTATTCAAACTGCTTAATTTTGAGATTTTTATGTTTCAGACTAACGGAAATTGTTCAAAGACATATTAAAAATATTAACAGATGTAATGATTTAAATAGGATTTCATATCATTTTCAAATAAGTTTAAACTTTTCATATTGTACTTGTTTCTTGCATTTTAAAAATGGGGAAATTAAATAGATATTCTTAATTTATCATTTGCATTGATTTTAATAAGGATTCATATAAACCAACTTTACTAACAAATTAACAATCGGAATTTTATAGGCATAACAAAAAATTGTAAGTTTTGTTTTTGTTTAAATCCATTCTATGTGGAAATACTTAAAAGTTGCTGCTGCAAAACTAGTACAAAACTAAAAATATTCATTTTGATCAGTAAATGGGCCGAATGTTATTTGAGATTTACCCGTAAGTTTGTTTTTTTTTAGAATATATTTATTTTTTTTGTCAAGTTCCAAATTAAAACATATAAAATCTAATACAACAGTCAGAATTTGATACACTCATAAAAAATATAAGTATTGTAGAGGAATGACTTAATATTAAAAATTTTTGTACAGAACTTTAAAAAAATTAACTTTTAGCAAAAAGCATTTCGATTTTTAACTGAAATTTGATCACATGTTACAGTCTCTTATAGAAATTCTTGCTTTTTTTGGAGCAAGTAAAAAACACAACTTGAAATTTTCTAAATAATTAATATTTATTAGCAAATTAATTTTATATTTGAACGATATTAAAACTTCATACTTGAAATTTAAGTCTTCAAAATTTGAGAAAAATATCGTTTTTAAATTAAATTCCCTTTTTTGTATAAAATATTACAAAAAAGCTATAATAAATCAATTACTATGAAATAAAAAAAATCCTTCATTTATTTCACTCTGTCTTAAATAAATTTAAAAAATAATTAAATGTTCATCTGTAATTTTTTTCAAAATTAATAAAAATTGAATTTATATGTTTTATAAAAAATCAGGTGCATTATCATCTACATTTCATATTCCAAGTAAATACCCCGTTTCTTTGTTATTGTAAATTTTTGGTAGGGTAGAATTAATAAATTCTATTTAAATGATTAATCATCATGTATACTTAATTTATATAATTTATTTTACCTAAATAATGATACTTATTTCGATATATTTTTTATTCTAAGAATTTCATACTAGAACATAACAAACATTTTTGGTTAGTTTGTATTGCTTCAGTCTTGTATACAAAAATGTTTGTAACAATTGTGTAAAATTATATTATCTCGAATTAATGATAAAATATTATTATCACCTAAGATATTTGAATAAAAAAATATCGTTAATGCCTTATAATTTTATGCAAAATATTAAACAATTATTTTCTCCGGTCTTATTTCTAATTGGTGAAATTTTATTTAACCACGAATACTTTGTTTTCACCTTGATTAATGGCAGCGATTGCCTGGTAGTAAGGTTTCGGTTTTAAGGCCGTAGACTCCAGATTCGAAACCCAATTCCATCGAACAATCGTTGTGTAAACAGGCTCATTAATATTGTCAGGATCAAGCCACGCTGGCCTGATATGCAAACTTGGATAGGAGTGTGCCATCTTAGATATCATCCTCGTTGTCTGACCACAGTTCAAAATTAAGAAGTTCCCTAGTTTTCCTTCAAAGAGGAAAATTAATTCTCCATCTTCAGTATAATTTTATCAAAGTACAATTGTCAACAAAAATAATGAGACAAATCTGTAACTTTGCTATTTTTTTTCATCTTAACAAAACTGATATAGATGAAAATGGATCATGAAGACATGATTGTTTATTAGATGTATTGATTAAATGGGATAATCAACATAGATAATCAATTAATATCTTGAGGTTTTACCCATTAGGCCTATTAATTTTGTTCGCTTAATCGGTTATTGTCAGGAAAATTGCAACCAAAAATTTTTATCACGAAAATCATAATATGTTTTCAAATTTTTTTAAAAAAATTAATTTAAAGAACATAATTTTGCTAAATAAATGTCAGAAATAAATTTTTAAATTAAAAAATATATATGTTTTTACAAGATTTTAAACATGGCTGTGATAAGAAAGTTAATTGTAACATGATAAAATTTATACCCGAGAACAAAGCTGGACAACTGAAATATCGAAATCCTAAAAATAACCTGTAATAGTTTTCGAAATATTTCAAAAATCGCTGCAAAATTCCTACTATCGGTTGGAAACAGACAGTGGGAATATGAGAGTGACAGCCTATATGTTGAAAGACTGTATATTATTTTTAATTCTTTTTATCGATCTGCTCGTCGCGATACGTGAGTTTTAATTATTGTTATGAAATCGGAAATGGATAACTTGCAGATCAGGGGATTTTTATATTGTTACGAAATTTCTGCCGGGGTTCGTTTGGATAGTGGGAGTGATATGGTGTGTGGAGAACGCTCAATCAGCAGGCAGAAGTAGAATGAAAACAACGACGTTTATTTACACGAAGACACACAGGACAGCACAAAAACGACAACTATATACAGCACAGAAGACGATTATCTTCACCCGAGACGTGTAGCATACACAGAAGCATACAACCAGAATCTACTGCAGACAGTAGCGCACAGCTCAGTTCAGCACGAGCTTGACTCCGTAGCTGCTCACCGTCGTTTCCGCCTCCTCCGCTCCGTCTTCGGACTTGGATTACTGATTTCGCTGCTCTCGAACTCGGACTACTGGCTTGACTTCTCTGGCAGCTGCAGCCCCTTTTATAGGTCTCAGGAGGCGGGGCTAGAAGCCTCTCAACCAATCAGGAACGTTCGAGGCGTATCTCGGTTCCTACTGGACGGATCGGGAAAATTCTCGAAGTTTCGGGTATAATCTATTTTGGAGCCAAAGTCGCCAAATTGGTCGCCAAGTCGCCAAATGGTCGCCAAGTTTGTCGCCAAGCTCTGGGACCCCCGACACGACGCCCAGACTCTGTCCCATACAGATGACTGTAAAACATTCTTTCCATTGATGGAACCAACTATGCTGGGAAGCCGAATTGCAGGTTTGTAACATTATAAAGTGAGATTTCCTTTCTTATAAAAAATAAATATATTTCATTGTTGATATAATAAATATAGAATATAAAAAAATTTCTTATTAGAAGAAAAATACGTATACTGCTTAATTTCGATTTTTAACGAATGAGTTTATTGGCGAATGAGTTTAAAGTTTTATTATTCTTTCCTTCTAAGATTTATTGGCCTATGACTAGATGTGCAAGAAATGGATATTTATGAATTTTAAGGTAAAACTCATAAAATTCATTCATTTAATCCTCAATTCTATAGTTTAAATAGTGTGGATTTGCTCGGACTTGAGGATTTCAAATAAGGGCAATAAAAACTGCATTAAATATAAATGACAATCAAATATAGTTACAAATTTCTGTTTTTCATATTGAAAAGTATTTGTTATCAAGAAATCTTAAATTTATCTAAGATAATCTATTAGTTGGAATTACTATCTTATCTGTGCTTTAGACATGTTTATATATATATATATAATGTTCTGAAATATGGAAGTTAAGATAATGTAGCTCAAAGAAAATAAATAACTGAATCTAAGTTAAATAGTTGTCAAACAGTTACCACAAAGAATGAATTACCGAATCAACAATAGAGGAGGATTCGAAAATATTTTCAAACTTAATTAAATGCTTAAATTCCCCCCCCCTCCTCCAAAAAAATTCATATATTAGTCGTAATTTGAAATGGATATTCACGCGTAAGATCAGTCTGAGTCACGTTTGGTTAACTTTTTAGAATTTCAGTGAAATAAAATAAAAGAAATGCCCTTTTGCTCTTAACAATCTAGGATTTACTTAATATATGGTCCTTAATAAGTTGACTTTCTTCAGGCGGGGTTTCAAGAAAACAAAATTAATTATAATTCAGGAACTATTGCGAATTTTGGATCGAAATTTGGTACATATATATGAAAAGACATAAAGGATCAAATTATTGAAAAATTTTGATTTCCGTAAAAGGGAAATTCCAACATACAAATGAATTAACTATGTTGATTAACTCGGATAATCAATTTTTCATTCTAAATAAATCTATCTACTTGAGAAATTTCCATCAACGTCACTGTTTTGAAAATTGTTCCATTGTTCTTGTTGACAATTGTATACAGTTACTGAGGTTAAATAAATTATATTTGTTAATTTGTATAATATAAACGAATTTATTACAAATAACAATTAATCGTTTAAATGTAAATTACTAAGTTTCGATGCCTTGTGGTATTTGTTGCCACGTGACCGAGAAATCTCGTATGCGAGACCTGATGCATTTGTAGATCCACCATGTATCTTGACATGGTGGCCGTTTAATGTTTAACCGGTCTCACATTAGTATGGTATGGAAATATGAATGGGGAGCTTGCTTTCTACTTGTTTTTTGACGATGATTCAAAATAATGAGGTCTATCCTGTAACAGATTTCTTGCAGTTTCAAAATAGAAGCTTAGGTTAATTAAACTAAATTTATTGAATTATCAATACACTGAAAGCGTATGTTACGATTAATGTGATTAATCGATTATCATTAACAAAAAAAACTGATAAAATTGATTTACATAAGCCGGTTATTTTTAATTATAACCGATTAATCTCATTGATCGTATCTTATACTATATACTATTGATATTGCAATCTTTTTTATCATTTTAATGAATGGCCAGTGTCTACTTAACTCACTGGAATAAATTTGTATGAAGTCGCAATCATATGGTAGATATATCTGCATATGCCATCTTGTAGCTATTCGGAAATTGTTTTGTCCTGTGCTGAACTGAGGCACACTCCAGATTTCAGGATGTGTAGCTGCCCAATCAGTAACTTTCCTAATTCCTCGGTGGGAATAGTATTGTCGGTGGGTCAAGTTACCACTACTCCAATGGCCGGCCGTGCTTCTTACGGGAGGTGTAGCCAATCTTAGTTTCCCCCTTCAGACTGTCTCGAAGGCAATCATTACGATTAGTCGGGACGCTTAGGCAGAGCGGGTGTAACTTCTTTTAGATTAGCTGTGCTTTAGCGTCATATTGTTTTTTACTCCAACAATGCCAAACTAAAGGAGCTCTGTAAATTTCGATTTGTGTCAGGTGAGTAGGAATAGATTTCATCTCAAAGAAGTTGAGTATTGGGTTTTGCCAGTAGCGTTTACGAATAAATATTCTGCGTCAATTTGCATTTAAGGGGACTCGGTACCCAAATTTTTTTCCCAATTTTTAATAAAATTTTCAAATTTTGTAATAGATTGATGTAAATTGTGCAGAAACTTAAATTTCTAAAATATCTTTCAGATTCAAAAGTTACAAATTTAAATATTTAAATTTTTTTAAACTAAGCTTTTTAAAAAAATACTTCTTTTTGTACAATTTTCAAAATATTTTCCCCAATTTTTTTTAAAGGGACCTCACAATGTATGTAACAAAATTAGGGATCGGATTTTTGATATCTATATTAGTTTGTGAGATAAAAAAAATATTCCACAAAATTTTGTGATTTTTTTTTTTTGAAAATATCAAATTTTTTCAGTTTGAACATTTTTAGAAAAAACTTTTAACCTAAATTTTAATAAATCCATCCCTAATTCTATTAAGTATACATTTAAGAGTGAGAGGGAAAAAATTCATTCAATTACAATAAAATGTGATTGACTTTTAACATTTTGTAGCGGACAGAATTTTGAAAAAAAGCAAACTGAGAAAAACAGCTTTAAAATTTTCATCACAATAAAATTCATCACCACAATTCTAATAAAAGCAGGAATATCAAGTTAGTTTTTTTCTCAGAGCAATAATATGGCATTTGTAAGTGCTAAGATGCCAATTTTATTATGATACATTATTATCATATTCATTAATGACCATTATTATAAATAGGGATTATCAGAAAAATTGGAAAAATATTACAATATATTCACTTTTTTTACTCAGTAAATTTTTTTAGTAAAAATGGTTATTAAATGATCTGCAGTTCTGTTTATCAAATAACTAATAATACACAGTAAAAATTCTAGACCATTTTATTGAAATTCAAATGAAATTAACCATTTTGAATTAGGTAAATTTTCTAGACAATGCTTGCGACGAAAAACAGTTTAAAAAACGTAAGTACAAAAATTTTTCATATGAAACAGCTTATATAAATACAAAATATTTTAAATAATATATTATCATTCAAACATAATTCTGTTACAGTTTTGTGTTAATCTGAAGTATATAGATGAAGCAATTAATGCATTAGTTGACATAAGCAGTAACAACATATTTGAAAATGACCAAAAAAAGAGTGTACAAATATTTGTATAGCAATAATAATACAGTGTATTATTATTCAATACAATATATAATATTATGTACTTTTCTGTGTAAAACACTTATAACATTTACTGATTCAATTTAAATTATCAATACAATTTATGATCAACATAATTTGAAGAGGAAGTTGAGTTGATTTTTTCATAACAATAACTATTTAACTTTCAGTTCATATGAAAAATCATATTTAGCAACCAGCTTCAAATTCACAGCTTTTTTAAGGCAGTCTGGGCAAACTACGTTACAAAACAATTTTCAAATTTTTTCTGTTGAAACAATTTTTTTTCGTCCAAAGAAATATCAGTTTTATCATCTAGTTTATGTTTCATTTACAAATCTGAAAATCGCGAATTTCAATCGGTTTCATTAAGTAAATTTGATTCAATCACAGCTACATTGAGCGGTTTTGATTCATTCCCTTTCCACTTCTTGTTATTCATAGCAAGAAAATGGAATTTCCTTTTATTGAGAGACATTTTCGAAACGAATTAAAAAGCAAGCAATAAATAAATTCTGTAATCTTGAAGAAGAAAGTTTTGTTTTCAAAATGATTATAATAACCAGTGAGAAATCCAATCAAAAAGAAGAACGAAAGCAGTAAAACCATAAACAAACAAGGATTTAACCGTTATGGTTTCAAACAACTTTCCTACTTTTTATTTCATGAAAAAAATTAAACGGCTTGGCTACTCGCACATGAAATATGTTTGATGTAAATATAGGAAGTGGGCGTGGCACCTGATATGGCTTTAGACAAAATAACTCCGTATCTCGCTAAATACTTGTCGGATTGTTTTGAAATTTTCAGATTAATAAGCCAAAGCTTTCTAAAAATTAGAAAATCGATATTTTTATCGATTTTCTGAAATTTTAAGGTACCTCATCCCTTTATAAACATTTCTGAAAAGAAAAATCAATAATCAAGAAAGTACCTGCTTGATATTTTTTATACTAGTAGAAAAATTGATAAAATATTTACTTCAAATAAATTTTTGAAAAATATATTTTATTATAATTACGGATAATTAAATTTATTTTTGTCGATTTCATATAAAAAGTCAAATTTCAGACAAAATTTATTTTATAATATGTATAAAAATTATATATTATTTTATTATAAAATTTATAGTTCATTATAAATTCTATATTGAACAGAAAAAAATGTGAATAACTATTTAAAAAATATCACATAAGCACAGAAATATTTTATAATATTTCTGTGTTGAAATTTCTCAAGTTTCAAATATTATTCATTAGTTAATTAATTCAGCAAAAAATTAACTCAACTATTCAACATTTTTTATGAAAAATGAGAACGTTTTAATGGAAAATTATACTTACTTTTGTAAAGAAATATAAAAATTAGCGGTACTAAAAAAATAAATTCAGCGCATTAGCAGATAATTCATTTGCATATTTTTTTTTCTTTCTGTTTACTTTGAAATGAAATTATCTATAACATCAATGATTAGAAATTTTTAAAATGGTGACACAGTTTCTCCCCACCCTTGAAATGCAAAACATAGAAAGATAATTAATTATGATGTGATATTATGTGTGATATTTCTACAGTAAAAATATCCTAAAGCAACCTCAAAATTAACTTTTGAAAAAATGCCAGTAATTTATACAATCTATTTTTTCACATTAATACTAATTAACCGTATGTAGTATTGTCTGTCGTTTTAAAATGTGTCACAGTTTTATGAAGCTCTTAAAAGTTAAGTCACATTCATATTCAATTATTTTCCAATTCTAATTGGACTAAAGAATTCGATATTATATTACAATATTATATAATCAATAAAAAAAATTTTAAATTTAATATAACATTTTTATTTGTATATTTTTGGCGTTTAATTTAAGAAAATGCTTTTTTGTAATATTTAATAAGTTATTTTAGATATCTTTGAAGTAGAAATCACGAAAAAAATCACAATCGAATAT
>JAPMOR010016510.1:77529-89665 GCA_026543865.1 Argiope aurantia | reverse complement strand
AAATATGCCGAAGCAACTATTCGGAAACTAACGTGGAATAAGTAATAATTAAGGTGGAAATTAATTTAGTAGTTTTTCTCATAATTTCTCCAGAGTTATGCATTATAAAAAATTAAATAAAATAATTAATTATAAATGTAAACTGTTTTGAAAAAGCACTTTTATCAATATATTGCAAAGGAATAATAATTTTAATGAAAAATCTGGAGTTGAAAGCAAATTGTAGAAGTATAATTGACAGCCATAAAAATCATTAACTCTTTCAGTAGTAATCCGGCCCAACCGATCGTGTGAATTGCATAGTGGGGGTCAATTTCGTTTTCAAACCCGGTGTGAAGCATGCAAAAAGAGGACATTCTTATAAATAATTCGTTTTACAGCCTGCGTGCATCGTTTGAAACAGAAACTCTTCCGCCAATATAAAATTTGCACGGCCGGTTGGATCAGAACAATGTTGAAAGGGTTAAGTAAAAGTGAATAAGAATGAATCCTATAATTTGTACGTAACTTAAATATGTAATATTCTAATAGAACAGTAAATATTCTAATTTATATTAGTAATATTTAAAATAATTTTATTGCTTTTAATTTTTATATTCTTCTTTTTTTTATCTTAATTAATTTTTTAATTAAAAATACTTAAAAAATGACATTTTAATTTCTTCTATATTATATTTTATTTTTCAACGGATATCCAAGAATTTCTTTTTCGTGATTACAATGCATTTTTTTATTTTGAATATTGCTTAGTTATTCATAAAAATATTTATTTTCATTTTAATAAACTAATAAAACGGTGCTATTTTTATTATTTTCTACTTTCTAGTTTTCAAGATATTTCGTGACTCATTATTAGAAATATCAAACAATTTAACATTTAATTTTCTAAATTATTTTCATTCATTTTCTAAAATTATTTGAGATAGATCTAAATCTGTGAAATCAATTTTTATTTAGACTAATACACTAACTGATATTTAAAAGCCGTAGATTCATTAAAATATGTTATTAGTGTCAGAAATAATATCAGTACAATATTTTAGAACTGTACTACCAAAGAAAGTGAATGAAACATTTATTACAAAATTTCATTCTTAAAATTTAAAAAGTGAACTTTGTACAGTAAATTAAAAGCATTTGAAATATGAAGCATATTACATCTCGTTAAAACGAATAATCAGATATTACATATATCATCATAATAAGCAATCTCAAGAAATTTAATCTCAATTACGCATTAATGTATAATATCATCATTAACACGATCTATTAATGTTAATCTGGAAACCTGAAAATTCAGCTGTATAAATTGTCTAAAGTGGAGTTATTCAAAGTTTAGTTACTCAGTCAACATTAATTGCAGAAAAATAGACCATTTTAATAAAAAAAAATTAAATATTAAAAATTAACATTATTTTATGTTAAAAATATTTTACTTCACACGACTATTAGGAGAATAGAACAGTAAAAAAAATTAATAATTCGTAATTTTTTCAAAAATGCATTTATTGACTGAAAAAATATAATTTTTTGCATTGTTTCAAAAAATTCTACTATCTAAATTTATGTACTTATCTCTAGTTGAT
This sequence comes from Argiope aurantia, assembly GCA_026543865.1. Lineage (NCBI taxonomy): Eukaryota > Metazoa > Arthropoda > Arachnida > Araneae > Araneidae > Argiope > Argiope aurantia. Next base: position 88,079 of record JAPMOR010016510.1, on the reverse strand, counting down.
TTTTGAATTAATTGATATTTAATTTAACTTCCCAAAGCATATTCTATTTAGCAATAGGTAGCTCTCATTATATAACCTATTTGCGAAAATTATAATTATTCTAATTCTAATTTAAAATATTTTAAATAGCATTTGTAAGGTGTTATGCGATACAAAGCCTAATTAGAAATTATTTTGAAGAATTTATTCTAAATATCTCATACATTTTTTGCAGCGACAAATGAAATGTAGCTCACTATCGATGCTTTTATTAACATTGTTGCCTACATTTTTTAGCGAAAAAAATACTCTACTTCAGTAGTCATGTTAAATAACTCACTCTAAATAAGAAATGTTCTAGAAAAAATTTCTTAAAATTTCTTTCATATTTGGAAATATCTTCAATACAAAGTGGCGGGGGGGTGGGGGGCAAGGTCTCGGCTTCGGAACCGGAGGGTCTCAAGTTCGAGACCCGATTCTACCGAAGAAACGTCGAGTTGAGGTTCAAACATCCTCCTGCTAGTATGGTTCAAAAGTTTGGAGAGGGGGTACAAGTTCAAATGTCTTCTTCCTCATCTGATCTCGGTTGAAAATTACGAGGTCCGTCCCAAAATATCCCTAGTGTTCCTTTAAAACGGGGTGTTAATACAATTAAACGAAACGAAACTTCTATACAAAGTAGCATTGAAAACATTTATGTACTCTTTTAAATGCCATGGGTAATGAAATTTAACTCTTTACATTTCAAAAGCAACCGATTCTTTCTGTGATCTAAATATTTAAGTTTTCGAAACTCTTTCCCAGTTGCATTGTTTAAATTACATCGTATAATTAATTAAATAGATTGAATAAATGATTGGTGTGACTGTTGAGAAACGTAATTCTTCTTAGGTAATTAATTCCAAAGTATTGTTAAATTGATTAGGATTTCTTGAAAATTTTACAAGTATTTAAATGCTTGAAAACGTGGTACAAAAACATCAAAAAAATTTGAAATACGCTGAAAATTCTAGAATGTAAAGGGGGGGCTAAAAAATTAATTAAAATATAAATTTACGAAATGTTTTTTAATATTCTTAGACAAAATCGACAGATTTTCTTTAAGTTCTAATTACATATTACGAGTAAAGGGTTAGAGAAATTACCATAGACGCAAAAAGATTCGAAATATCACTAATAATTTGTTCAATGATTAAGCAAATAGTTATTATAAATATCAAACTCATTGGAGCCTTAATTGATAAGTGTATTGATAATTATTTACAAACTATTCGTTAATGAATGATAAATAATTCGGTAATGAATAGAAAACATCATTTCGTTTAGTTAGAAATTATGTTGATAAATAGTTTCGAACAATATTTCATTATTTTTTTATGTCCTGAGTAATAACGTAGCAAAAAAAAAAAAAAAAAATAGTATTAAATGTATCATTCTAAATTGTGTAAATGTAAATTTTTTATTTAACTAATGGAAGAATGAAATTTGGAGTTCAAGCATTGTTAAATACAAGATAACTTCGTTTGTTTTATAGTTCTCTAAATTTCATTTTTTAATTACAAAACAGCAGTTAAAAAGCTGATTCGATAAATAATTTGAAAACAGTATTATATAAACAGAAATATATGTTTTGCTATGAGAATGGTACTTAACATAGATATAGGTAGAAACATTTTGAAAAAACTACCCAATTAGAAATATTAAAAAAATTTGAATGATCATGTCTAGGAAAAAAAAATTTTGAATGATCATGTCTAGGAGAAAAAAAATTTTGAATGATCATGTCTAGGAAACTAATATGATTTTTTAAAAATATGAATATGTTTGAAACTAACAGAGCAGTTTGAACAAGTTGAATTTGTCAATGAAGTACTTTTCTTTGAAATGATTGTGTATTTTATTGTGAATTTTTTCCATATTTAACTTTATTATTGTATTTATAAGTAATTTATTCATGTTTTTGAAGTATTTATTTCATATAGTCGTTAATTTAAACTTAAATTATTCTCACCAGACAGTTCAATTTCTAAGAATTCTATTTGTATTGACCCCTTATCATATTTATAAGTAATTCTGTATGCCATTTTCGAAACATTAATATCATTTTGATACACATATAAATTAAAATTATATTTATACTCATCTAAGCAGAGTAAATAAAAATTGTATTTTTTGTAATAATTTGGTGATAAAGTTAAAAGATTCCTAGTGAAAATATAATTCTGAAATTTTCTATGCAGTAAAATCTTGCTTCATCACTAAAAATCAATCTCAATTCAATTTTACGCAACGTGTTGGACATTGCAATTTGTTTTCAAAATGTCACACAAGACATCAAAAATATTTTATCCCTCCTCACTTTTCAACGTATCTGTCTAGAGAGAAATACATACAGCTTCTTACGAAAGTTATCACCGGAAATAGTTTTATTTTCTTTCTTCAATCAATATCCCACATAAGATTGAATATCCAACATAGTCAACTGAAATTGCGCCGTTTTCAGTCCATTTCGAAATCAAAGAACTGCAGTGTCGAAGTAACTTGATTGCTATTTTACAGTCGGTTTCTAGGAAAGCCGAAATTCTGACCTATTCAATACCGGAAGCTAAAAATCAAAATTTTTGAATGGCGCAGGGAAAATTCCAATTTTCACGTTAACTCTAGCTACAGTCTAACCCTTTCGCGGACGCGGTATATATTATTCATAGTTTTATGTACTCGGGTAACATTATACTAGGGCAGACGGTGCTCTACTCTGAGTCCTAGTATAATATTCATGATTCGTAATCAGGATGTCACTCTCATGGCCACAAATGCGTTAGTTATCACTCATGTATAACGCTCGTTATGTACCGCTTGGATTAAGAATTTAAATGCTTTACTCTGCCGATGTTAAATACAATGATATTATCCGAATTACGTGAATTATGGAATGATACGTTTGATGTTAAATGTAGTTTAAAGCAGATCGTTTCAAAAGAAGCAGCGATGCTTTAATTTCCGATCAATTATTTCTAGTCTAAAATCATGATTGATTTACTAGCAATGGTTCTGATCGTTTTACTAATTCGCTTTAGTAAATAAGTCGAAGTTAAACCAATTTGCCATTTTCTTGAGGTGAAAGAAGCCCGGTACGTTGGATAATGGGAGAAGAAGAAAAACAAGAAATAAAATACAGCCTAGGCATGTTTCAGAATTTTGCAAAGCAAGCAGATAAAAAGCGCAGCTAGAGAGCTCGCTCTACGATAATCACTCCAAAGAGAGAATCAGGATAGCTTTAGCCCCTCTCCTTTATATTGGTTTTCTGATAGAGCAAGGAATTTTCCAAATATAGATTCCTAGTAGAGATAAAATCAATATTGCTGCATTTTCCATAGCCTTCAATAATCGCTGAAAATCCCTCTTCCCTACATGAGAGTGATTATTTAGGGGAACGATATTACATATTCCTTATATTATTGGATGATAAATCTTAGTTTTAGGTGTACTTTAATTTAGAGAGTGATTGAAAATAATTGCACTACTTACAAATAATCATAAATTATTTATAAGAAATGCTAGAAAAAAAAATGATAGCAAAATGCAAAAACAAGCGCGCGTGTGTGTGTGTGGATGTGGATGATAATCTCTCTACGTGACTTCCCTTGGACAAAGTCAAAACCCCATCTTTATATTTTTTGCGTTTCACAGCAGGCAGATCCTCAACCATTAATGCATATTCGATAACCACAAGTATGTTTATTATATCGCTATTTAACAATTACGTGGTTGAGTTATGTTATTGAAACATAGCAAGTTTAGATTTAATTTACAATAAAACCATACAAAAGGAATGGAAGGTCATCTGGAAAAAATATCTAAAGAAATTATATGCTTAATAAATAATCCTTGGTAGCCACTCTTCGTACCACCCCTCTGAAGAATAAAATCATCCAAAAGTTATAAACGGGACATTCTGAAATGAATTATAGTAAAAATAATCAATAACAGGAAAATAGATTGCTAGTTACTTCATTTGAGAAACAAGTAGTGATTATCGTGATAATATATTGCATATTTTTTTTAATTATGAAAATAAATCAACAATGCAATACATATGTTCTGTTAAATAAAGAATTAAGTTAAAAGAAACTTTTATTGGAAAATCTTTTCAATCGAAATTAATCTGTTTTACCACAGTAATTTGTTTTAACATTGTAATAAATTGTATATATCTGTCAGATAAAATTTAAGGTACGTTGAAGCAAAATATCATAAATTTTGAATTTTTGTTTTCCTTATATAAGCCTTATATAAGCGTTCCTTATATAACAGAAGATTATTGTTTATGATATGATAATTCTTAAATAAAAGATAATGCAATTAAATTCGTTTCCTAAAAAATAGTAATTCATCGTTAGATGAAAAAGTCATAAGAATAAAGCCGAACAATTCTATTAAGATTAAATATATATGAAAGCAAATTAAGCTTCATTTTCTTTGTCAATGTGATTTTGCAATTGAAAAACATTAATTTCGATATCATGCAACATCAGCTACATTTTTGATACATTTCTTCAGTTGGTAATGGATTTCAAACGAAGCTCTAGCAATACCTGTTATGCAAGTTTCAGAGTTTCTTATAAACAGTAAGAACAATACAATTCATTTAATTAATATTTAAATTTTCAGAAACTGTAAAATCGGGTATATAAATGATAAAAGAAAAAGTGATAAAAATAAAGTCGAACAATTGTATTAAGAAGAAGAAATATATATGAAAGCAAATTAAGCTTCATTTTCTAAAATATAAAGATAATACATAAGTTTAATTATCTACCATGAGCGATGTTAGCATTGTATTAAGAGAATTTGAACTTGTAAGAAGTAAGCTAAATATTAAACAAATTCGAACAAAAGCAAGGCGGACCCCTTCTTTTGTTCGAATATCTCACTTTGACTGTGTTGATCAATATTGTTGCCAATCCGTAATATTGCTTCTCTGTAATGAAATTTTTGTCATTCAAAAAATAGAGATTTATAAATATTTGTACTTCATACTGAATGGATGGTTCAATAATTCCTTCTATCTTGGTGAAAAATTTAGTGATAATTTGGCAATATAAGATTCTAGATAAAGCAAGATTTATGATCATAACTCTTTTAGGAACTGAGATCCGGAGTTTATCGGGAAAGTTCCATTTGACATCATGTCATGTCGGAGAGAATAAAATTTACAACAAAATTAGACAATGGTCTATAATTCTATGGTGAAGATTATATGCTAAAGCCCATCCATTTAGCTAATTGCACTTTTAAGGTATTTTGCTAAAAAGTGCAAAAATTGTCATCTGAGCAGCAAACAGTCCGATGTCGAATTATTTCAAGATTTTGCAGTAATCTAAAATTTATAGTTTTATACAGAACTAGCTCATTGCGGGCTTTAGAGGCATATAAATGCAAGCGAAACAGCAGACAAACAGACAGAAATCTCGGAAACAGATTTCTTTCAAAATTTGATGGTAATCTACAGTGTAAATATAAAAACGATATACCAAATGTCATCTATCTAGCTTTCAACGATCTTGAATTAGTATGTTCCTAGACAGAAATAATTCCAAAAATGATACTTTCAAACTCCAGAGATGATACTCAATGGTACCATGGAAATAAAATATGAATTTTCATCAAATTTTCGAGGTTGTATTTTTTTGATGATTGTACAAGAATGCCGAAAATCTTGATAATTCAGTGACACAGTGATAATTCAGTCACATTCAGTGAAGTTTGAGTATCTATAATGAAAAATAATTTATAATGAGACTTAATAGCTTTAAATTGAAATATCAAATATAATAGATATAAATATTAATTAATTCTATTAATTGTATAAAATGCATATGCGTAAAAAGTATGATCTGTGTTAACATATCATTTAAGACTCTAAAGTCTCTTAATTAAAATTTGAGAAATATAAGAGAAAATGTTATGCTGCAAACTTGTATAGAAAATAATTGTAATCAAAGTTTGGTACAGATGAAGTTCTAATTCTTTAATAAACATTACGCTTCACATGCAAATTCTATATTCAGGCTAATAAGTTCGCAAACACTATACTTCATTTAAAAATATAGTTTCACAGATAATTTACCATTCTGTATAAGAATTAAGAGATATTATTATATTAAATTGAGAGTTTCGAGCTGGACGTTGGTCTGAATGAAATTATTCTCGAGGCTAATACTTACTTTCATGATGTATTAAAGCAAATTTAATCGAAAAAATTATGATTGTACTTAAAAGAATTTACTAGAACTTTATATATATCTATTATGGAAAGGAATTACTTAGAAGAGTTCTAAAAGGAATTTTGAGGATTAAAATCTATATAAAAAAAGAGTTAAATATATTGAAAAAATAATAAAATAATATTGTGACATTTAATAAGCATATCCTTCTAGATGATGTGAAGTTTTTTAAAAGTAAACGATGAATTTGTAGCTTTTAATCCGCATTTCCATGATAATAAGATTAGTTAGCAAAATATTATTTTAAAAATTCAAAATAATAGTTGTGACAATACCATTATTAATAATAAGCAATAATTATGATAACAAACCTTTTAGAAATATAATCATTTTAAAGTAAATTGTATAAGTTCTAAAGTTTTTAATTTGCTTAATTTTCTTTTAATTAATGACGTAAAAGATTCTGCAATTCAGCGATAAGAGTATTAAATTATTTTTGATTAAAGAAAATTCTTATCTAAGGATTAAGTAAAAATTATTCAATAGTTTAGATTAAAACTATTGAATAATTTTGAATAATTGAGAAATGTGTGTTTAATTTTTGCTTTCTCGTGTACCAAGAAAACGGAAGTATTTTAAGCTTCAAAAAATTCAAAATCGAGATTTTGATGAATCATTAGGTTTCAGACCTTTCTAAGTTCGAAAACCATATATTTGGCATTATGTCTATCTCTATGATAACTCAAAACGCTTTGAGCTAGACGGGGGAAATCTGGTATAAGGATTTATATCAAATTTGCGGATTTCTGTCAAATGTTGAGCAAAATCCACACTGAAAAAGTCTCTCTATCCGAATATAAGTTAGCATAATAATTACAGCACGAAGAGAACTAGATGGATGGCATTTGGAACACATATTTAGCTTCTAAAATGTAGATGCCTTTCAAATTTTGAACAAAATCTATCGTGTGTTTGATTTTCTATCAGTCTGTTCTCTCATAAGCATATAAATGCGATAACCCAAAAGCATAGCGATTGTAATAAATGAAATTGAGTCTTAATTTTGTCACTACATCTGCAGTTACGTATCAAATTTTGGTATCAAATGTTGTCCAAAATGCATACTCATACTATAGATTCAGTAAAAAATCTACATTTATGCCAAACATCTATATTTCGTAACTACTGTTCGCCAATACCATGCAAGCCATTCGCAAGGTACACAATTTTATGCAAACAAGAAGGATAAGGCCTTTACTGGAGCGTGTGCGAGAAAGATTCATGGAGGTTACTTCCATTGGTTTTTCTTTTGTGGAGGAGTGTAATATTATATTTTAAAATTATTATAATATGCCTTTATAATTATTATAATATGCCTTTATAATTATTATATTATGCCTTTTATGGAAATCATTAAGGAGATAATACAGTATCATTAAAAAATTCGGTATCATTCGAATTTAAAATTTCAACATAACGATAAATAATTCGATTTCGAGGGCTCTTTTGACTAAACAGTGAATACATCTACTATTAATCCTAACTTCGTAATTTTAATTCGACTTTTGATTTATAGATAAATAGAACAAGTGGCCTTAAAAAATAAGACAGCAACATTCGATAGTTCAGTCTTATCTCACTTTTAATAATGTTGCCTTGGTAACTAAAAAGCAATAAACAATAAAATATCGAACACAATTGAAGAAATCATATTTTTGTTTTCCTATTTATTTTTCACTCGTATTAAATTAGTAAAAAAATGAACTGCAAGTTGTTTGCACTTAAATCATCTGGTTTCGGAATAAAAAATACCATTTATTGCTAAAACCTGGTAGCATGATTGTAAGCGATTAGTTTATAATTGAATTCCGCCTTAAATTTTTTAATTATTCTTACAAAAAGAAAACTAGTCGAATCAGAGAATGAAGAATTCGAAACCTGATTGAAACCAAGATCTAACGAGCACGCCTGAGTGTGTGAAAGACTCACGTTCATTAAATCGTTCGTTTGATAAATTTCCTCCCTCTGGTGTGGTGTGGAAGTTTTGAATATGAGATGACGATTGAGGTGTCATCATCGACATTTAAGCATTACTCAAAATTTCAAGGGTCTTTTTTTTAGAATAGTTATTTTGTAGATTCAGAAGAGGCTATAAATTCAAATGAATTGATTGAGCAAACCATTTTCAATCGTAGATTATCGTTTCAAATAATTATTTGTACTCAATTAAATCTAATGAAAACTATATTGATGAAATTAGCATACCAAATAATAGTAAAATATTAATAACCTATTTATACATATATTATTCTTATAAAATACAATTTATAGTCCATTGCTTATCATTTTTCAGATTTTTTTTTATCACGGAACCTCCAAATCTTCAACGGTATAAAATTAATCAATTAGTATCATTGCGTTTAAATCAAGAAAATAGAAACTTTGAAAATTAAGGATTTAATTCATAATACGCGTTAACTAACATGAAATTAGTTATACATACTAGCCTAAAAAAACAACGTTTCCTGTAAATTCACTGTTAAATAAAAAGACAATTGTCTATTCCATTAACATTTACAGAAATCAGAATAAATCAAAAAATGGACTTGACCTCATTTTCTTCTGAACGTAAGTTTCTGTCGTAAGCTTTTATTTAAATTCCTATTTTCAAATAATTTAAACTTTATTTAAAATTTCTAATTCTTCAACATCATTTTCCAAAAGAAGAAATTTGAAAAAAAAATTTATAGCTCATTTTTTCTTGAATTTAAATATTTATAATCCAAGAGTTCGAAAAGCCAGTTTAGCGTGAAAAAACAAAACACATCCTAATATTTCACCACCTGACTTTTTCTTCTCTTAAGTTAACATTGAAAATACTTGATCTCTAAATCCACAACATCAAAAATATTATTTGATTTGGTTTATGATAGGATCAAATATTAATTTTTTTCGCGTTTCAATGGCGCTATTTGATTCTTTGCCTTCGATCTAGACGGTATCTGACTCCGATCAATGGTGGAAAATGGTTTTGTATCGTCTAAAAGATTCTTCGCGTTTATAGATTAATTCTTGGCATAGTATCAAAAAATAGGATTGACTGCCGCGTCGCTTTTCATATGTTTACTATCGCCATCTATTCATAAAATTGCAGAATTCTTTTTCGATGAGTAATGGGCCTTCTTTAATTTTATTAATGTACTCACTAAGTGCAGAAAATATGTAATTGATAATTATTAAAATGATTACAACTACGATAGACTTAATTTTATTATTGTTATAAGTATTTTTGCATAATGTTAACATTACAAAACTATTTAAAATTATATAATAATTATGCTTCTAATAAATAATTATTAAAATGATTACCCGTTACAATAGTAGAAAATTATCAAAACTATTTTTGTATAATTATAATAATGGTAAATTATATAATTATTTAATTAATTGTATATTATAGAAAATTAAATTATTTAATAATTTTGCTTTTAATTGATAATAATTAAAATGAATGTCAGCTATAATAGTCATAACTTTATCATTATTATTATTTTTGCAAAATTATAATAATGCCGAATTATATAATTATTTATTATTATAAAAAATTATAATATAATATATAATAATTATGCTTGCAACTGATAATAATTGAAATGATGCCCAGTTACAATACTAGATAACTTTATTAATATAATTATTATTACTGTATAATTATAATAATGGCAAATTATGTTACATAATTATTTATACCTAGTTATAAGTAATTTAATGATTTTTCTTAATTAAATAATATTAACCGTAGACTTATCATTTATACGTAATCTTAAATTACATCAGGCTGTTGGTTAATTGTTCTTGTCAAACATTTTCAAATTTCAAATGTAATCAAGATAATACAAATAACATTTGTTATTTTGTAATTAAATTAATTTGTTATAACGATTTTTAAAACAAATACCATGTCAATCTTACTCGTTAGATTCCTTTTTCTATCAGTATCATTTCTAGAGGCCAGACTTTCTTCCCTCAACTTCTTGAATTGTGATGCTATGACAGCCTGAAGGCAAAATTTCTGTTACATAGCTGTTATGCTGGAAAATCTCACAATACTCCGGGTCAGTACTCTCCCACTGAAGTGATGCGGAGGCCTGGAGACAGAACTGCCAACACAGTTGCCGTTCCTGTTGTCTGATCACGGTTGAAAATTATGAGGTTCATCCTAAAAGCTTTCACCTGTCGAAACTTAATTTCAATTTTGCTTTTTCATTCGATGAAACTAAAAAGTATCGTTACTCGATTTAATCAATAATATTGTAACTTTTATTTATGTAACTTTTTATTTTA
>JAPMOR010016510.1:34886-77519 GCA_026543865.1 Argiope aurantia | reverse complement strand
GTAACTTTTTATTTTATTTTTAATCAATAATATTGTAACTTTTATTTTAATTATTTACTACTTTCATTATAATTTTTCACTCCCGATTTTTTAAATACTCAAGTTTTCATAAACATTCTGAAACATTATTTCTTCAGTTGTAAGAAGAGCTTGCACACAAATTGCTTATATTTATGCACATATTTTTATTGCAATAGTAATGAGTAATAGTGTTATTTCCTTGGTATTGTGGCGAATGGGTATGAGCGAGGATAGAACCTGGGACCTTGGGGTTCGCAGTTCAGTAACATGAACACGATACAAAAGCAATTGCTCGGGTAGCGTAGCTGTTAACTGGCTTATAAGCTTTCACCTCAGCATATTATGCACCTTTCTTACATTTATTTATTTTGTATCTCATATTAATTTGCGATAATATTTGAATAAAGAAGTGTCTTTTCATGTAATTATTTGATACTGTTTGCAGAAAATGCTTTTATGTTTCCCATAAAGCCCCTCCCCTGATGAGCGATTGATGTGTTGGTCGCCCTATTCCACCCTCTGCTATGAACTTTATTTCCACTTTTACTATTGATTTAGGATTTATTTGAATATAGAGTCTTTGTTATTAATTTATCTGTGTTCATAGATATTTTGTGAATGCTCTAAATTTTTTCCCAACTTATAAAATCTTGAAAAAGGCGAAATTTGTCTTAAATAATCGAAAGGAAATCATCCGATTGCCAGAAAAGAATATTTAACATACAGTTTATTGAAAACAGTTTATATATATATATATTATTAAATAAATTAATTTTTTAATTGAATTGGGATGATGGTATTTTACTTGAAGATAAATCAGAATCCCCCCTTTATTGTGCCTTTTTCCTCCTTTTCAGCTTCTTACTCTCTTCTCAACTTTTACACAATTTGCTCAAATATGCATAATTGGCACTCTTAAGAAGAATATATTTGTTCAATATTTTTTGCAATAAAACCTTCAATTATTATTATTAGTTGCTGTCATTCTAGTCGTTGATGGCTAATTTTCAAAGCAATTCTTGTCAAAATGCCCAAAACGAGCGAAACGTATATTGCCAAATTAAGTTCATAAATGTTCAATTAAAATTTCGATGATACTTAATAAAGATTATTCAAGCTTTTCTTAGTTTATATGATATTCCGTAATATGTTGATTTTGACCTCTTTTTTCTTCTCTCTTTTCCTCCTTTCCCTTTTTTTTATCAACACTTCCTTTTTGTTCAAACCCAATTTTTCTTATATCTGCGAGAAATAACATGCTTGGCACTCCTTAAAAGAACATATTTTCCCTCTCTTTTTTTTTCGCAACAGAGCTACAATTTATTTTTTTCATGTCCTAGTCATCGAAGACCGAAACACGCGGCGATACCGCGCAAAATACCCTTTTGCGTGCGAGGTTTGATGGAAAGAATCAGTAGAGCAGATTTCTATATTTGCTGATCTCTATGCAGAACGGAACAAATATATTTCCTTTAAGCACTTCTACAATCGCTCTATTCCGATACATGACAGATACTACAGGAAGGCTGCAAATCACGTGATAGATGGGAGGTTAAATATGAAAGATGTCACACCAAAAGTTTCAGTGTTTCCTTTTATTGAGCTTTGCATCATATTTTGGAACTTTCAGAAAATGAAATTCATTCTTTTAGTAACTTTTAATTTGCTAAGTTTCTTGAAATGTTTTCAATGGTGCGAGTTCAATAACATCACAGCCATTTGACAAGGATCATATTTGTTATATTTCTCAATAATCGATGCATTATAATCTATGTATGCTACGGAAATTTTTATCTGAGCTAAATTATTTATTTAATATATAATATGCACAAATGGTGGTGGTGGGGGGGGGCTCAGCATGCTTCCCATACCTGGTAGAAAAAAGGAGCTCGTTACGAGATACTCTCCGCCTGTAAAATAGCGGTAGTGGTCTCTCTAAAACTTTCTTGTACGCTCTCCATTAAATGCTCTTGTATATTATTAATAATATGGCATTGACGAACATTAGTTACGAAAGCCCATTAGAAAGCGATATTAGGCGATTAATCGCTAGAATGAAGTTAATACACAAGTACCAAAAAACCAAATGCGCATTTTGGATTCATTTTTCTGACATATTGAAATCAAAAATAAAACTACAGCTGCAGTCACAAAATTACGTACCAAATTTCATATATTTAAGTCATTGCGTTTCTGACTTAGTGCAATTGCATGCTTGTGAAGGTATAAACTATCACCCCTTGGCTTATTCAGCACCAACTATGATAGGTATCTGCACTTGAAATGTTAAATCTGCCCACCAAATTTTATTATCGATATTTGGTAGTTATTGTGTTATATTCGGGCAACCAATTAATCGGACGGACAAACTTTCACTTAATGGATATGGTTCAAAATTTGCTGAAAAAAATCGGGAAATTCGGTTGAGTTCAGTTCAGTTATGTTAACGACCCATTGCAAAGCAACACTAGGGCGATTTGGAACACCATATCAATGGGAGGACGTTTGGCCCTGACGTATTTAACGTACACCAGAGAATCTTCCACGACGGTTTTTCGGTGGAATCGGATCTTGAATCTAAAACCCTTCGGTTTCCCAGTTGAAACTTTATCAACAGGCTACTGCGGCCCCTAGAAATTCGGAGTATAGAATATATTCTAAATTTCATCCGTCTAGCCCAAAGCGTTTTTAAATTATCGATACCATAGATAACTAGACTGGTGTACTGGTAGACATTATTCCATTAATGTGTTTTTCAGACTCAACGAAGTCTGAACCATGAAGATTCATCAAAACTTCGAATTTTTACGATTGCAAAATTTTCCCTTTGTATACTTCGTATAAGACAAAATAAAAGTCACGTCTTTTTTATTCTTAAAAGATGAAAATTGTAATATAAAATTAAATTTCTTTCTTTGTTGCTCGAGGCCCTGAAATTACTTCTTTCCTTGAGTGTTATACAAATTAAGTCGTAATTTTAATGATATATAAAAAAATATATCAACACTACATATCCAACTTTTATTTAAATTTTAAGAAAAATATCGCAAAATGTTACCTAATCAACATTATTTTTTTATCTTAAATTTTTTTAAATGTTTTATTAAAAAATATCCTATTTATATATATACATATCATTACGTTTGTTTAATATTACTGAATGTGACAGAAACTTATTCTGGCGAAATAATAAAATGAATAATAGAATAATTTAAATACTAATAACATAAATCAGCAGCTTAGAATATTCTTTTTAATAATCTGCTACTGCTTTCCAGCTACTTATCAGAGATAATAACATAATCTGCTTTCGATTTGTAGCCTGTAATCCGCAACTGCTTTTTCTTTCTGTAAAAGTGTGGGAATTAATCAAACATATTACTCCTTCGGCTTTCAAGAAAATTTAATTTAGTAAGTCTCTGTTGTGGCATATCTAAATCCGATTCTAGCCTAGTAGCTTTCATATTTATTAAGATGATAATATATATATATACATAACATGTATTGTCATATATTTGATAGCTATAAAATAAAAAGAAATATTTCATGTGTATCATTCCTTTTATTGCAAAATGTTTTTTGTGGACAGAATTGTCTTTGATATAGCTTTTTATCTCGATTCGAAGGATTAAAATAGTCGAACATTTTAAATGGGCTTTTGTTACTTCAAATGCATTCAAACATCAACGAAGTATCCAACTCCGTATTAAAGGCTTTCTAACAAATGTTCTTTCATTATTTTGCTTCCACAAAATAAATAAGCTTCCATATTGCAGCAATTCTGTTTGGCAATTTGATCCTCTTTTGGAAAGAAAAGAAATAACTCTTTTTTTATATAGAAGGGGAAAGAATTTATTTTGTATACTTTGCAAGTTTTATTCTCATACGTGATAAAAGTTTCGAAGCTTTCGTTATAAAATGTTTATTTTTTGGATGTAAAATTTAGTATCAATTAATTTAAACAAATAATAATTCATATATTATAAGTTTTTTTTTCGGTTTATATTTTCTATCTTACGAAATAAACACAAAACTTTTCTCAATTTTTGAGATCTTATTAGAATTTTGTCTTTAACACTTTAATACTCTAGATACTTATAGATTACCGAAAAAATTATTAAATTATTAAAAACCGAATCAAAATTTCGAAAATATGAGCTGATTAAATTCTAGTCTATTGGAAGCATAAATATATTTTCATTAGAATTTTTAGAAGGACTTATTTATCATTTCTGTGAAAACATTTTCTAAATGCACTCTCAGATTTTTAAATTTTATTTTGATATTTTTGATGAATATCTTTCGAATCAAAATCGCTTCAATTGATAAGTTTCATTTAATATAATAACTCCAGCTCTATATCATGATATCAAGCTCAGTTACATGCATTTTGTGCATTTTGAGAAGGTTTTGAATGAAAGTGTTATTTCCAAGTAGTTCTCTGACTCCTGCTCCGTTACATTGATTTTTCAACAATTTATAGCAAAACAGTGAATCCTTGAAACTAAATTTGATCCTCAAGAGGAAAATATGCTTTAAAAGAACACATTTTCCACAAAAACACTTCAAAAAAAGCTACACATTCTAATAAATTTTTATTAGAATTTTTAGAAGGATTTATTTATCATTTCAAGCAGAAGAAAAATATTTTTAAATGCACTATCAAATTTTCAATTTTTCATTGCTACTTTTGATGGATATCTTTCGAATTAAAATCACTGTAATTGCTGACTTTCATTTAATATATTAACTCCAACTCTAGAACATGGTATCAAGCTCAGTTACATGTGCTTTGAGAAGGTTTTAAATAAAACTGTTATTCCAAGTAGTCCTCTGACTTCTGACTATTCCAAGTAGTCCTCCGTTGCACTAATTTTTCAACAACTTATAGCAAAGCAGCGAACCCTTGAAACTAAATTTGATCATGAAGTGGAAAATGCGCTTTAAAAGACCTAAAAAAAACACCTCAAAAGAAGCTACAAATTCTAAAATATTTTTATTAGAATTTGTGGAAGGACTGTGAATAAACAGATGAAAAACGTTTTTTTTTTAATTCACTATCAAATTTTCAATTTTTTGATTGCTGCTTTTGGTAAATATTTTTCGAATTAAAATTGCTTCAATTGCAAACTTTCATTTAATATATTAACTCCTAGGTCATGATCCAGTTAGACCCCCCCCCCGGAGGGGGCACCTCGAAATAAGGATGAGATGCTTCTGGCATGGTGGTTGGATCTCGCCACCCTGGAGGGTACACTAATAGGTGGGGGATCTGACTCCTCCCATCGATGACGGAACGTACTTCCTTCGGGGAGGGTTGTACCGTGGCCGGTGATTGCCCTTAGGACTCAACCACGGTTCCCGCCAATGTTGCTGTTGCGGCGGTCCGGTCATTCAGTATTTATGGTTTAAATCCGTGTTCCTTCGTGGCGGGTCGGAGAATTAGATGGCTGACTTACATGTGTTTAGAGAAGGCTTTAAATAAAACTGTTGCTTCCAAGTAGTCCTTTGACTCTTGCTCCGTTGCATTAATTCTTTAAGAACTTATTATCAAAGCTTGAAACTAAATTTGTTTCTGAAGTGTAAATTATTCTTTAAAAGATTTAACAAAACACTTCAAAAGAAGCGTATTGCAAACTATCATTTAAAGTCTCATAAGAAAGGAAAGACATATATTTCTTTTCTTTTTCTTGCTCAAAAATGCATGAATAAAGTTATTTCAAAAACATACCTTTTGGAAAATAATTATATATATCTACTTCCTTTCCGAAAAATGTTTTTACTGACATTTGGAGATCTAATATTTTCTTGAAACAAGAAGCAGAAATATTGCAGATTGATATAAAGCATATTACACTCTACAATTTTCAATGAATGAATGATCATTAGTATAAAATCACTATATTTACGTAATATTTTCTATTCAATGTTTTCGAGAATTCATTCTAAATTGAAATCACTTTAACTTATATGATATTGCTTATGAAAGCTTTAACTACGTTATTCAAATACAAGCATAAAAAATTCAAAACATGTACCTGAATCAATTCTAAGAGGAAATTCAAAACATTTCTAGAAATTTCTATGATAGAAATATAAATAATACATTTCATAAATTTAAGCTTATACTGTTTCAAAGATTACCTTGATTTCAATAAGATTTAGTGAAAAGAAATGTTTTTCCTTTCCCCATTATGCCATTCCGATGATACGTAAACAACTATCATATTATTCTTAGTATATGTTTAACTTCTTTGAGATAAATAAACATTGATATGTTTTATAGAAAAAAGAACTATTCAGTTTGTTATAAGATAGTATGTTTATGCTATGATCATTTTTGTATAAAAATTTACGTAAAGCAGTAAGTTATATTTGTTTACGTTGGATAAGCATAGAAAATTCTATGAAATTTGAATAAAACATGTTTACTCTGAAGAAAAATTCATATATTAAAAAAATAACAAGCAGTTGGAAAACTGCAATTTATTTTGAAATTCGATATTTTATGCAAAAATAAATTAATTGAAAGAAGTTTTAAAATAAATTTAAAGTAGTTTTAAAATAAATTTAATAAAAAAATAAATTGAAAGAAGTTTTAAAATAAATTTAAAGAAGTTTTAAAGATAAAAATATAAAAACAACAAAATTGCAATATCAAGCTAATAACTTCATTGCACTAATAAATTTGACATTTTTTTAGTGGAATACTTTTTAGGAATATTTCGTGCATAATTTTACCAGCATGTAAACCTTAATCTTCATTATTCGGTAGGTTGCAAAATCCTATATTTTTTTTTTTTTTTTTTTACTTTTCTATACATAGTAGGAATTTTTATATCTCACTCGATAATAGGAAATCTTTCTTAATAAAGAGTTTATGACAAATTTTTTACTTAATGTTTTATGAAAAACTTGTAACATTGTTAATTCAGACTATGTCATAAACTTACAGTGGAACCAGTCAACACATTTAATGCATGTATTTTATTTTTGTCACAGAAATGGTTTTCCAAATGGTAAAAACTTTTGTAATTTTAATCACTTAATTTCTATTGTAAATTTAATTTAATTTTAATTTAATGATTTAATAATATCGTCATGTAATAAACTGAAGATTTTTTAAAAAATAAAATGAAGTAACATTTGTACATCAGACTCTCTCTCTCCTCTTTATAATGCACTAACATTCTCTGCCAATTGAATCCTGTTATTTAAAACAAAGAGCTGATATGTGTGAAATTTCAAAATGTGTGTTGCAACTTATGGCACTTAACAAGCCCACTGACAGTTATCTGTCAGCGATTTAAGCCGAGTGAGCGTCTCTTGTTTTTTCAGTAGCGCCAACTTGGGCCAAGAGTACGACTTAGTTACTTCATGCGTCACATTCGCTTGCACAACCCCTTTTTACAGGGGGGCACATTCACACACCTCACAGATAGAACATTGAAGCAAAACAACCATGCCTGAACCGGGACTCGAACCCGAGACGCCCAGATCATGGGGAAGACGGGCTACCCTATGCCAAGACGCCGGCAAATTTCAAAATTCAACAATAATATTAATATCATATAAATTTAATAATACATAATTCAAAAATAATGTAAAAATTTCAAAATGTATAAGGTTTATGAATTATAAATGCAAACAAAGGGATGTAGCCGCCACGAAACTCTCATGTATTCTAAAATAGATGCACTTTTGTATTATTAATCGTATGTCATTGGCGAGCAATTATTACAAAAGAGCCTAATAGATTGCGATCTTTGGCGATTAATTGCTGGAATGCGATTTATAGGCAAACATGAGAAAACCGAGTGTCTATATTAATCATCTTTTTTCAAATCGATTGAAACTAAGATTTGACTGAGAATTATAATTGTAATCTCAAAATCACACACTAAATTTCATAAATTTTAAATTTAAGTCATTAACATTTTAAGTCACCGCGTTTGCACACTTGAGAAAGTATAGACAGAGAGATTCTCAGCCCTTTTACAATATGATGAATATTAGACAGATCTACATTTTAGATGTAGATTTTTAGTCAGATCTACATTTAGATGTGTACCGTTTCGTTCAAAATATGATAGAAATCTACAAACTTGCAGTTGAGACCCTATACCCAATTTGTCCGTCTTGTTCACAGTGTTTTCAATTATCCTATTAAGACTCAGGGAAGCCTCAAACTTGGAGATTAGTCAAATATCCAGCTGCCTTATTTTTGCAGTAAACTAATTTCCTTCGTGCAATACTAAAAGATGTTTATCTTTTATACATCCATTCCAATAATGGAAAAAATAACAGAGAAAAAGAATCGGTTGGATGCAGAATCAAAATGATGAATAAAAATGAATTTCATCCTCATTGACGTAAACGCAATGTAAATGACATTTAATTACTCATTGGCATGTGCTGAGCTGTGGTTTCACATTTTTTTTCCTATTTATCAAGTTGTGTAGTGGATTCAAAAATTATTTCGGAGTTACGTACTTGGTGTGAGTTTCGTGACCAAAGATAAATTTAAACAATATTTATATATATATAGAGAGAGAGAAAACAATTATCTTAGTAACAAATAGTATTAGCTAAAAATTGAAGAAGAATTAGCATAAAGAAATAAAATTAACTAAAATTGTAAATGTCAGTTTACAGTTTAAAACAAGACAAGAAATTAAATAGATGTTAAAACACGTTGAAAGTTTAAAAAATCAGTAAAATCAATGTAATATATATACACAAGCTATTTTCTTTTTAGCATATATATATTGGATCAGAAGAATATAACTTAACTCAAAGTTTTGAATCATTAAAATTAAATCTAAAATATAAGAACTAATCGAAATTAAAGCTAAAACATGTTAGATTTTAAATGAAAACAAGTAAAAAAAATTGAAAATTTTAGAATCGTTTCTAATAAAAAATGTAGAGATCAAAACAAGCTGTTTAAAATATCGAGCACTTTTAAAAGTACATTAAATAAATCGAAATTTTAGCGTCATTAATGGCGTATTTTAAATATTTAATGACTTCAGAAATTTTTTTTGGATATACATTCTGGGAATTTATTTTTAACATTATTTAGAGAGCCTCACGCTCTTATTTATGATCTTCAGATTTTTTACTAAAAAAATATTTATTACATTTAGTATATTAATAAAAGCCGGTTTTGAAGTTAAGATATGTTCGATTTTAAATAAAAACAAATTTTATAAAAAGCTAAAAATTTTAGAAATTTAATTTAAAAATCTAGAGTTCAAAACAAGTTAAAATATCGCGCACTCATAAAATTTCTGTTATTTTCCACTTTTTAATTTTTTTATTGTATTTCATTATTTATTGATATAAATATATATGGTGCATTGAAATCAATTGGCTGGTAAGATATAATCAATTAGTTTTTCAATAATTGATGCGCAACACTACCTTCCGTTAATTTAACAATCAAAGCGGCCGAATTTCTTTTTAAAAAATAAAAAGGAAAACTAGAATTAAATCTTCAAAATGAATTACTACATAGATCAATAAATAAAACCATGTTATAATGAATAAAATGATTGCAATATTAATTTATAAAACCCTTCCTTCTCTAACATGCATATTTCCTTTTTGCAACACTTAAACCTTTCACCAATGCAATCCCATAATTTAAAAACAAACTCAAGGAAGGTCAAGACAAGTTGAAATCCATCTTGTGATCCACCACCACACTAACTGATCGAAACCATGCACTTAAGCTCCGTTTACATGGATCGAATGAGTTAAAAGTCAAAGAAAGGAAGACCGGGCGAATATTTTATTTATTGGAGGAACGGCTGGTGTATTCTGGATGCCTGCCAACACGGTGCATTGGACTCAACCTGTGGCCTTACACCATAGATTCCTCTACAAGCGCACACTGGGGCATTTGTAACTGGTCTGCAAAAATAAAACTGGAATTTTTGCGGTTCTTGAACAAAGTAGAGCGATTTTTATTTCGGTGAAATTCAGGCCGTTTTATTCACCTGGGATTTAGAAAAATAACAAACTGGTGAGTTATGTAATTTATTTTAGTTTCTAGTGTTTACAGAAATTGGACTAAATCATTTATGTTTTAGGAAATAAATTCTTATCAATAGATTTGGTGATTTAGTATTTTAAGATATTATTAAAATTTATGTTAAAATAAAGACATCAAAAATTTTTAAAGGATTTAATTTTAATCAAAAATCATAAGTTTAAAATTATATTTGCGAAGGAAAGTATACTTTTAACATCCAAAGTGTTTAAGTATTAATTAGAGAAAAGCATGTATTCGCATCTTAACGTCTTAAAAGAAATTATCTACTTTGTATATCAAGATATTTTAGTGATTTTCCATGGTATTTATTAAACCCAATACTTTTAGTTTAACTCGTCGGATTAGTTATATGTTTATAATTATGAAACTTTCTTACCTGTTACGTTTTACGATTGAGTCCAGTCAATCTTCCTCTTGTCATAGGAAATGGATTGTCTTGTTAAAAATTATCGTTTTTGAAGTTCACAGTTCTTAATATTTCTGTTGATTCAAGTAAACGAATACAAATTCGACTATCCGAACTTCTTTTCTATTTTCCATTCCGAGTTGATATAGATTTAATTTTCCACTTTATCCATTATTTATGCCAGTATAAATAATCTATAATATAAATAATGTTGCATAATTTTCTGGGAGATATACATTTCTAATGTTATTTTTTCGCAATCTAAATAAGCAAGCAAAACAAAAAAAAAGCAAGATTTTTGCAGAATTTGCATTTACAACATTTTGTTCTAGACAAATTTAATTTTTCTAAAAATTTATATTATGATTTTTTGCAGTTTCCTATTATTTCTATTTATTCATGCTTCATCTATTCAAATCACTAACTTCATCTCTTAGAAGTTATTATCAAAAACCTTCTTGACCCCTTAACAATATCGTTACACAAGAAAATGCAAATTATATGGTGAATTTCATTTCACGATTATATGCTCAAAACATGCTATACCGTAAATTCTTATGCAGAACGTTTCCCGCTAAATTTAATTTAAATTTTTATTACTTAATTAATTAATGCAATGTTTCGTCAATTTCTCGAAGAAACTAAAATTTGGAGTTACCTTGATTAGACTGACAATAATTCATATAAGTTTTCTTTGCATTAAGTTTTGTATTAATAGTGGTTTTACACAGACACGAAAACTACATATTTTGCTTAGTTTATTTATATTAACGTCCTGTTTTGAAGCTATACAACAGCTGATTTGGAATGCATCGCAAAATATTGAATTATAATTAGATGCCGAGGATGACACCCGATCCGACATTCTACATTTCAGTTTTCCATTTCACACCAGATGGAACTTCCTTTTTCGGTTATTTGGATTCATGACAAATTATTTTTAATATTTTTGGAGACGTGGTGGTGCTTGGTGTTTGTTCGTTGTTAATTAAGATTGCATCATAAAGAAACATTCCTTTTTGATCTCGAAAATGTAAGGCATTAGTAGTTTCCCTATAGACAGCTGAATAGATCGGAATGTAATCTCTTATTTTAGCTTTAATACATACTGTGCGGCAGGGTTGGAAAAGGGCCACGGTAACGTGGTGGTAAGGTCTCATCTTCGGGACCCGAGGGTTCCTGGTTCGAGTTACTATTCCACCGAAGAACCGCCGTGTAAGCGGGTCTGCTGCACTTTAAATCAGTAGAAGCCAAATGCCCTGCCTTTGGAGAGTGGATACCAGCTAAGGTATCATCCACGTCATCTGACCGCTGTTCAAAATTATGAGATCCATCCCAAAATAACCTTAGTGCCGTTTTAAAACTGGACGTTAAAATAACTAAACTAACTTCGGCAGAGTTGGGTGACTTCAGAGGCGTTCCTAAATGATGGCGTATGATCTCTGCCCCATCAACCGGTTAGGTATTCAAAGCCTACAGTTTTGTAGATCGACGTAGGCAGTGAATGAACGTCACATCTTTTAAACGCATCGAATTTAACTTGTTCCCGGTTCATCTTTGGGATGGAGAATCGGGTCCTTAACTCACGATCTTCCATTCACAAAACCAAGAATCTACTACAAGCCAAATTTATATGCCATACTATAAAAGGAAATCATTTTCTTTGAAAATCACTCTCTTAACCTTCTCGATACATCACATCAATATTAATAATAGTGGCACGGATTTTACATCCACTTTAACTCTTGTACATGATAAATCTTTTGTGCAACACCACCAAATCGCGCATGATGAATCTTTGATAAAATAACACTTTCCCATTCCAAATCCAAGATTCTGTAAATAGATAGTTAAAATATTTCTGAGATTGAAATTGCCTTTTATCTGGGAAATTCTTTATAATTTATTCGTGTTCCATGTTTTATTCGTAATGTACAACAGAATCTATGAACGTTAAGAGAATATATTCCGCAAAAGTGGCTAATGCCCAGAATTACAGCATAAACAAATAGAATCATATTTAATAAATTATTTACCAAACAGTTTCATTCGAACAAAAGCTTGAAAAAAGTTGGAATAAGAATTGTTTTGGGTTTAAATAATGAATATTTCATAAAATTATCTTGTAATAACTTTTGGATAATGAATAATAATGAATTTTATATAAACATGACTAAGCAATAACCTAAGATCAATTATCAGTCAGAAAATTCATATTCAGATTTATTTTGAATTCAAATATTAAATGTTGATTAAAGATGATTATGGAAAATGTATGATTAACTCGACATAAGATGATTAAGTATTTGATACCTCCACGTAAATTGTCAACAACAAAATAAATGACAAACATATTCGATAAAATATTTATCCTTGAAAAATGACTTCATTTTTGAAGTTAATCTATTTCTCGAAAAATGAAGTAAGTGCAACCTTAGGGCAGTTAAATATAGATTATTAGATTTAAATAAATTAATTTACATCTACATTTTAGAATCTTGTACTTGTCATATGTGTTGTTAAAGCATTTCAATTAACCATTTAATTTAATGTTCCGAGAAGAAATTTAACATATTAGGATCAATAGCCCGGTACTTGTCTTTGGAGTATTTCAATTAACTCTTTAATTTTAATACTCCGAGAAGAAATGTAAAGTTTTCTTTTGAGCTTTGCAAATAATAAATTAATTAATCCTATCTAAGCTTTTTCCAGTTCTTTTGTAATTATTGAACTTATTACTTATGCAAGTTGTTGACATCCAATAATTTACTATTACTGAGATTAATTTTATTTCAGCATGAAAGGTAGGAAAAAGCTACCATCGAAATATTTCGAATGGAAATTGGAGAACATATCTGTGAATATTAAAAAAAAATCAAAAATGCAAAAGTGTTGTACTTTTTTTTTCTTTTCATATTAACCTGGTATTATCTTTTAATAAAACTGGCTCATTTAAAATTATCTGCTGGAAATTCAAATAAAGTTCCGTCAAGTCTGGTTTTTTTTTTCTGTCTTACAAATTAGGGGAGCTTAATCATGAGTTTCAAAAAAAAACAAGAAGAAAAATACTTTCCTCATTATTTCGAGTCACTAATTAAAAAAAAATCACAGAAATAAGTAGTACTTCTTTTTTTGTTTTTTGCATTCGACAATACTTTATTTTTGTTAATAACTTATTCTAGTGCATTGTCTGAAAGGTATATAATAACTTTCGAAATAAAAAAATATATATATCCTTCATTTTTTTGCTTAAATATGCACTTTTTAACACATTTTTTAAATGTATAGGCTACTTTTTCTTTCCTTCGAAAAATAAAATCACTTTTCACTTTCTAGAATAAAAAGTATTAAGAGATGGAATTGTAATCGTCGAGAAATTCGACACCTCGATATTTTAGGGAAACTTTACAATTCAAATTTGTTTCTTTTCGTAAAATATATTTTTGGTATTGTATCTGTTTGGTTTTCCGTCTATCTGCCAACCAATTTGTGAATGCGAAAATTCAAAAACGCAAAAAGCTATAGTCATGACATTTAATATATGGTCTGTTCCCTACAGCTGCAGATTTCGGTCAAATTTCGGATAAAATGTATTTATAGAAATTACGTCTGTTCGTCCGTCCATAGATACGTGAACATGATAATTTACAATATGCAAGTAGCCAGAGGGATGAAATTAAGCATAGTCATTATAATGGATACCTCGCAATCGTACTAGCCTATGTGTTGTGTACAATGCCTTACTCACCACTGTTCAATTGTAGCGTTTTAGTGTAAACGGGTTTCTTACATGAAATGAGTCTTTTTCTCATCGTGACAGAACCACAATTAGAAGTTCGAAAATACCTTAATTTTGCTAATAACTTATTCTAGTGCATTATCTGAAAGGTATGGAATAACTCTTGAAATAAAAAAAAATCTTCCATATTTTTTGAGGCTTAAATCTGTACTTTTTAACACTTATTTTTGAAATATACCGACTCTTTTTTTTTTTTTCTTTCCTTCGAAAAATAAATTTCCTTTTCCCTTTCTAGAATAAAAAGTTTTCAGAGATGGCATTGCAATCGTCGAGAAATTCGACCTCGAGATTTTAGGGAATATTTACAATCCAGATTTCTTTCCTTCAGTAAAATATATTTTTGGTATTGTATCTATTTGGTTTTCCGTTTATCTGGCAGCCGATTTGTGAATACGAAAATTCAAAAATGCAAAAAGCTATAGGCATGAAATTTAATATATGGTCTATTCCCTATAGTTGCAGATTTCGGTCAAATTTCGGATTAAATGTATTCATAGAAATTCTTTCTATTCGTCCGTCCATAGATAAGTGAAAACAATAACTTAACAATATGCAAGTAGCCAGATGAATAAAATTAATGTATCCGACTAGGTAGTAAAGTTGTTTTTCCAGAAAAATTGTTTATATATATATATATATATAATCTGAAAATAAAGTCCAAAATTCACAGATTCTAAAACAGATTTTGTTTTTAATATATGTAAGATACAGTAGTAGATACAGTAGAGATTACTATAGATACAGTAGTTTCATTAATACACAGCAAGTAAAAATAAAATCTGAAACAGTTTTATTTTAAACCATATTTATATGTTTATTTTTACCATGTAATTCTCCAAAATAATATTTGATGTTAATATAAACTCTTTAACTATTCAGCCATAATTTGCTTATTTTTTAGCATTTCTGATTTTAAAAAAAGACTGAAAACTATATTTGTTTCCAGAGTTTTGGATGAACTAATTTAAATATATAAACGCATTTTCTGAAGAAAGAATATTTTACTATAATTAATTCACGGAAAACATGACATCTCAAAATCAATTCAATGAAATTTCATAAAATTAGGTATCCATTTGAGGGTTTGATATGCCGTGTATTTTAGGATAGCTTCATTTAGATATGTTCTACAGACACTTTAAGTTGAAAACATAGACAAATTTTGACAAAAAATCATTAATGGAAACTTCATAAAATTTTTATTTATTGAAATAATTTTTATCTTGAGGTCTGTTACATTGTATGTAGTTTGAGTTATATATAAATGAAATAAAAGTTCAATATTTCCATTATTTTTAAATCACTCTGTTTTTCCTAACATTGAAAATTTTGCTAAATTTTCATTAAATAAGCAAGGTTTTTTTTTCAAAAACCAGAATTAATGAGTATGTATTTTTCCCCTAGTAGTGACCTTTCATTTCTGTTATAGCTGTTTGGTATAATAAAAAATGTTTATGTATCATTTAAAAAAAATTCGTATCGGAATCTAATTAAGCATATTCATTTATCTCTAAATTATAAAGTAGTATCAAATTTTGAACTCGATTTACCAAAAAATGGACCATATGAGGTTGTACTAATGATTTTAAGTATCTCTTGAAGAAACAATAAAAACGGTATACCTTGCAATTGTGCCAGCATATGTGTGTACCATACCCTACCCACCATTGTTTAATTATTGTGCTTTAAAGTAGGTGTGTTTCTTATCTGAAATTAGCCTTTTTCTCATCGTGATAGAACCACAATTCGAGTTAAAGTGATTGTGTATGTCTTATTTACCAGAAAGATCAAGCAAATTTTCATGAAAGTATTCGAATCTATTCAATTGTTCCTGACGAATAGCTTTGAGGTATACCTGACAACTGCAGATAGTCATGGGAAAACTCTATGATGCTGCACATGATCAGGGAAGGGGTGCATTCTCCAATATACAGGGTGTTAAAAAAAAGTGTTTATTCCATTTATATTGTAATTAGACATGTACTTTTAATTTCAAAGTTTGATCAAATAGGGATACTTATATGTATGAAAATACTTTGACTTCTATTGAGGGGTAGGGTCTCGGTGGCTTGGTGAGACCCGATTCCACCGAAGAACCGTCGTGTAAGAAGGTCTGGTGCTTGCTAAATTCGTCGAGGCCAAACGTCCTCCCACTGGTGTGGTGTGAACTCTTGGATAGAGGGTGCCAGCTCAGGTCCCATCCTCGTCATCGGACCGCGGTTCAAAATTAAGAGATCCATCCCAAAATAGCCCTAGTGTTGCTTTAAAACGGGACGTTAATGTAATTAAACCTATCTATTGAAGGAGATGATAAACAGTTGCAAAAAGTTCCATTTTTATACAACTTCCAAAGAGAAAAAATGTCTATGAGTAAAATGGTTTTTATTTACACTCGCCAAGAATGTATGGCTGACAGGATATTTTTCCAACTGGAAGTATGTACGGTAATATATTTAATGGTTTAGAAATGAACGATAGAAATAAGCATATACTTCAGTTTGTGAATTGGAGAAAACATTTATTGAGATTTTGCTGCACATAATTATAATTATGTGTATATACAGTGTGCCTAAAAAATTGGAAAAGTGTTTATTCCCTTAACTATTGCAATTAGACAAACTTTCATTTACAAAGTTTCATTAAATAAGGTACACAAATGTATACGATAAATACTGACGGATATTAAATATTAAATCATATTAAAATTGAACCTTTGGTCATAATTATAACTTTCCTTGCATTTTTTACAATTACTGATTTTTTTTGGTTAACATTTTATCACAGGAAATGCAAAACTGTATAAAAATATTTCCATTCATTTTTTTAGAAATAGCATGAATTGTGGTCTTATTATCACATATTTAAATACTAATTTATAAATTGGGATACTGCACGTTCAGTGTAAAAGGACTAGAAAATCATTGAATTCTATCTCTAAATTTTAGAAACATTGACAGATATGAAGTGGGTTTTTTAAAAGCATTCCGCATTTAAAAAGAAGTCTTTGAAAAATTGCACAGAAGAAGATATGAGAAAGAACAAAATGTCAGATATTTAAAACATGGCAAAGCTACCAATCGATTAAAATAGCTTTCCATTTAACCATTTCTGATCAATCTGAGAATTAACCATATAAACATAGGTTATCATTCAGAATACAAGGCTGATGCTTGAAACGGTATTCTCCTTCAGAACTTTCATTCCCTACAATAATGAAGGGAGGGGCATTTGACTTATAAAGAATTTAATCCTTACTATATCCACTTACACAGCTGATTTGTGGTGGAATCAGACGTCGAACCCAAATCCTCCAAAAACGAGTGATCAGACAATTTGCAAGACACCAATAAACGAACATATGTGGATTAATAATCATAAAACAAATAATTTGTGTCATTCGATATTTGCAGAAAAAATCCTTTGTTTGTCACTAAGCAAAATCCATGATTATTCAATTTTTATTCGGCAAAAACAGTAATCAATAAGATTTAATCACCATCAACCTTAAAAAGAAATTACTCTTATGTGAAAACCTAATATTAAAATTTGCTCATAAAATTTGCGCCTTGTTCAGAAAGGATTGAATTAAGAACTTAATGATTAATAAATTCATGATTTTGCTTTGCATCTCGGAAGTGAGAAATTCCAAAAGGCACAATTTCAATCAAAATCCTTTCTACTATACGTGTGATTGGTAGAGTTCTGTTGCGTGATCTAAAAGACAGGAAAGTCACGGAATGTGACATCACGAAAAATGACTCGTTTAAATGTTGTATAGATAATTAGCAGGGGAAATCCTCAATATGGTGCCACTAGTACTTACTATTATTAACTTGTGCAGTCTGCTTACCATTCTTCCGTTTCTTTCATTTGTCGTGGCAAGAAAGAAGAGTCTGGCAAAATCAATAAATTCACATAAAAGTTCAACTGCAGGCCGCCAATAACGTTTACCAAACGATTAGCTACGAAGAATAATAGCTCAAGTTAGTTACAAGCAATAAAACTCGCGAAAGATGGAATTATCGATTAATTACATATATCGTGTTTACACGCATTTTCGGGTTATAAAAATAGTTCCATAAAATTACAATGATTAAAAACAGCTTATTATATAAAATATCGATTCTAATACTTGTTTATGTAACTTGACTTCTTTCAAAATTGCACTGATGGAATTTTATATCGATGTTACTTTTACTTCTTGATCTGTTAGAGCTTTTATACACTTGTGTTTCTTCGGTGCAAATTTTCTTTTTTAATAATTTTACAACTTGATTATTAATAAAAAGATTAAATTAATTAAATTTAACTCCACATGATTGGTGTCATTTGGTAGCGAATTTCAGGAAGAATTGGTTTCGAGGTTCTTAAATGCTTAAAGACAAAAATGATGAAAACAATTAAAATAAAAAGCTTTGCCTTTTAACTCATTCATAAAACTGTTTACATTTTTAATTTTGTTTAATATTATTCAAATGTATCAGTTACTCTTGAAAACATTACGATCATATTTAGTATTTCTTATGCACTGAAGACATCGGTATATTGAGCTTCTTTTCCCTTAGTATGATCTGACTATGATTTAATGGTATTCATATGTACTAGAGAATCGTACCCCTGAAGATTCATCAACATCCATGAGTCACGTTGTGATTCTATGTTATCTCAGCTTACCATACGAAGATTAAAAAATTGGGACTGATTTTGCGACCACATCAGAGTTTTGTATATATTGATGGATTTTCGTGTCGCATTATTTCAAAATCTTAACGTTGGCCAATTTAATACTTAATACCATATTATTCAAAAAGGGTTGCAACTTTATGTGAACTTTTTATATGAAGTCATTCCATTTCACTGATGCTCATAATACAATTTCAGGAGATTTTTTTTTCACATTGGCTCGTATCATGGTCGCTAGAACCTAAAATTACCGCATGATGACTAGAGAATTTTATTTTTTAGAACATGGTATAGTTACATATAAAATGCATGAAGAACCACTTTTCGTTTTCTTCTTCTGAAAAAAATATCAAAATTTTCTACCTTATAGAATTTTCATTAGCAATGAATTTATTGTAAAGAGGTTGAAAGTATCTGCCCAGTTTGTAAAAGAATCACTCGGTTGAAAATGATTATAAATGATGGGAAATTGAGTAAACTTTCTATTTCTCAACAGCTCCTTTACTATCGAATACTGCAACGATTCTCAACCTGTGATACCTGTGAAACCTGCGCGAGAATATCCAAGAGAAAATATTATTTAAAAAATTGATTAACTGATTGAAAGAAAAGCACGCATACATATAGAAAAAAAATACATTTCGACATATTTAATAACTTATTGAAGTAAAACAACTTACTTAATCAAAACATACTAAATTAAAAACAAATTTAATAATTATTAGTGACTTCCTTGGGTCTGTCTAGCGGAGCAAAGTTTTTCGAAGGAAGGCTTAATATTAGAAATATACAGTCTCAGTTCTCGAATATGTCGACCAAGTACCTCGAATTTCATCATAAATAAACTATTGCTAAAATTCTCGGACTCCTGTTTTCTTCTTCTAGGAAATGGCGATTTCTTCTCTTAATTCATAAACACGTTGCAAAAATTTCCCACGTGCTGAGCATCTTGCCTCGCAATAAAATAGTAACGCTGAATGTACTGAACCCATGTCATCATAAAGTGTGGAAAAGATTCTCGATTTCATTGGTCTCATTTTTATATAATTTACTACGGTTACAACTGTAGTTAACACAATATTCAAACCAGGACTCATTTCTTTCAAAGCCAAAGTTTCTCTGCGGATCATGCAATGTGTGCACTGAGGCGATTTTTGTTTTAAAAGTGCTTGTATATCTTGGAATCTTTCGGACATTGAACGAGCACCATCGGTGCATATTCCGACGCAATTTTCCATTCTATGTTTGCCTCGTTCATAAAACCATTTAAAATAGCAAATAATGCGAGTGCTGAGGTTTTGAGTTCTACTGGTTTGCAGAAAAGTAGTTCTACTACTGACATATTACCACAAATTCGAACATGGCAATTAAATTAGCATCTTTATTACTATCTGTTGCTTCATCAATCTGTATTGAAAACAATTTGTCACGCAACTTCGAGAAAAGCTGACACTGTACATCTTCAGCTATATCGCCAATTCGACGGGCAACAGTATCATTTGAAAGAGGTATGGACTGCAATGATTTTAAAAAATTATCACCAAACATAGTTTCTACAATCTCAATTGCTGCTGGCAAAATAAGCTCTTCACCATTGGTGCGAGGTTTTTTTACATCTGGCTATTTTATATGAATTTTGTTAGATACAATTAAAGCCTTTTTTATTCACAGACAAAGTTTCTTTAAAAAATCATTTTTGCTTGTTATATGATTTTAATTTTAATTCGAAGAATTCTCTGGGTTTGTTGACGTACTCACTATGAAGCGTTTCCGAATGTCGTTTAAGTTTATTAGGTTTCATGCTGCCTGTGGCCAACAATGTTGAGAAAATGATACACAGGGCCTTTCTTCTTCATTTACTTCAGTACTGGTAAACCCAAAATTTAAGTATTCTTGAGAATATTTCCTTGATTTTATTTTCGGAACCACGCTCGTCTGTGTACTTGTTGATGCTTGACTATCGTCTAATGCTTGCTTACTTCCACTTAAAAATTTATTCATGAGTCTGCATAAATCTGCTGCCGTGAATATTTAATCTGGTGAATTGCAATTAACACGAAAACATATATAACATACACATTCACAATAGAGTCTATAGAGATAAAAGGATCGACTCGAATGAGACTGGCAGAATTCAAACTTGCGTAATCGAACATTTTCCTTCTTCATATGAGAACATTTGCTCCGCGAATGCTCGAGACGACATCGGTCGTGTGGATCCCCTTGCACAAACATTCCTATTTTTTTCACTTTTGTTTTTCATGCTTCTGTTTTGTTTCTTTTATTATTCTAAAAAATGTATTCCCCGTTTCTAAATTTAGCTCACCCCGTCTAGGTTAACTTTCATTGACGAATTTTTCTACTTTCATATTCTTTTAACGTTATCTCCCTGTTTGGCTTTCATTTCAAATATAATATTTAAATTTTCTCCGCTTTCATTGGCTTCATCTGTTCACCGCCCGTTGGTCCAAAATGCAAGATGTGATTTCTCGCCAACGTTGGCTCGCTTTTACTCTTGTTTTGGCAGTTAGTTAAAAATAATTTAAAAACAGAATCCAAAATACTCAATATACATTATTGTTGTATACATTTTATTGTAAGGGGGGCGAGATGAAAATTATAATTGAAAACTTTGCCACGATTATTGAAAGGTTGAGAAACGCAGGAATACTGAAATATAACTCACAAAATGTAAATTATCACCTCATCATAACAAACAACTTTTGTACTTAATGTTTTTTGATAACTCCGATCCCTTGAAATTGATTTTCAATCCCTAACTTTTCAGGAATTGCAGTACCTTTGGCGGCTTTTCAATTTAACTTTATCAAATGTTGTTGTAAAGCACTCATTGGTTGCATTCTCTCTTATCTTTTTCCCTCCTTATCATTCCAATCTTTTGAAGCTAGAATGGAACTTCTTAAGGGGGGGGGGGGGTAAATTTTTTCGCATGTCTCCAGGCAGAAAGAATCTATATTCTCCTTTCTACTTACTTAGAAGAATTTTTTCTTTAGTTAAGTTATATTAAGCTTTCACTTGAAAGCAGCTCTCAGTCTATTTTGATGGAATTCCAGTATGTATCAGAATTTGATAGAGAATATATGGTATTAAATGTTTTCGATAAACTTTCGTGGGCGGCTATCAGTTATTTCGGTAATTGTACTTGAAATTATTACTTGAAGGAACATTCTCTCAGATTCAGAAATCTTAATTTCATCCATAGATTCAACTTCTTTGTCTTATTGTAATCTACC
Organism: Argiope aurantia; assembly: GCA_026543865.1. Taxonomy (NCBI): domain Eukaryota; kingdom Metazoa; phylum Arthropoda; class Arachnida; order Araneae; family Araneidae; genus Argiope; species Argiope aurantia. The sequence goes on along the minus strand of JAPMOR010016510.1, from coordinate 55,296 downwards.
AAAGCTTTCTGAACCCTCTTGCGCTATTCACAACACAATATAAAAGGTGGATTGTTTGAAATTGTATCATTTTTCTCACCTAAAGGAAAGAATAGTAGAACCAAACCGTAAAAAGAAGGTATGTAAAACTACGAAAAAGCGAACCAAACGGGTATTTTTTACTCCAAAACTGCTTATTTAGTAAATTCGGAAAGAAAGAAGTAAAGCTTTCAGTTATTTTCCTTTATCCACAAATTTTCAATTGACATGCAATGCAATTTGCCGACTACCTCAATAGGAATAGAATATTATTTATTCCTTTTGAACTCTAAAATCAGGCTGGTATTCAAATTTTTATACAGCTTTAGTTATTTTCGTCATAAAACCAAAATTAGTTTTTGGCCTTTTATGTCTAAATTAAGTAATAAGAATAGGCAAAGGTAAAAATCTCATCTCGTAGATTGGAATATGAAATAGAAAAATTAAGAAAAAAAGTGCACAGATAGATTTTTCTTTGTATATCAGCATATGATTATATAGATAGAAATGTTTTTTCTTAAAGTATGATGATTTCAAAAATAATTAAATTATATTTTCTGAATAAATAACAAAAAAATATTGAATTGCCATTTCAATATCTCGCAAAAAAACCTCAAAAGAATAAGCTAAATAAATTTTATGTTAAATTATTTAGTATTATCTAAAATAAAAAAAAATATTAATATTTTGCAGAAAAAAAATTATTTTTAAAGCAATAACCAATATAACCTTTTTAAAAAGTGCATAAAGTATTTTAGACCACTTTTCACTCAACCTTAGAATCACATTAAACCTTTAAATTCTATTGATAAATATTATTAACTTTTGAATCACACACTTAAAAAGGAGTAAAAAAAATGTTTCGTCGACTTTCATTTGTTCTATTTCCCCAAAATAAAATTTCTTAAATTTAAAATCCTAAAAATGAATAAAAATTTCTCGAGAAGCGGGTGCAATTTTCAAAAAATCGAATGCGAGGTTTATAACTAACAATTTTTTCTAATTCAAATTTATTTTCTGATGTTATTATAAAAAATCGCGCCTTAGTCATCTAATACAATTGGATGGGCGTATTATTAAACTCCGAGGTAGAATAAGAAATTAGCTTTGTCTTAAATGAATTTTGTTTTGTCTAATGGCATTGCTTATAAATAGCGATAATCTAAAATAATAAATAAGTAATGATCTGTTTCTCATAATGAAAAATAAACAGCAAGCTGGTATGCAATAAACGCTCGTATGATATGGAGTTTACGCCATTACTGCATTGTGAACAATCCGAAATTCTATTCAGCAAAGAAGAATTAGAGAAAAATAATAAGTATTAATAATAAGTATTCTTCAAAAATGTAATAAAAATAGTTCAAATTAAGAACGTATGTATAATTTAAACAAATCTGAATATTGCTATAATTAAAAAGAAAAAAGGAATTAATGATAGTTGAAAGCTTTTTATTACTTCTTATTAAATACATACAAGATGGATAATTTTTTTAAATAAAAATTGATTATTTTGCTACCCTTCAAAATTTTTGCGACGATGAGAGCAGAGTTTTCAATTTTTCTTATAAAAATGTTAATTACAAAATCAGACAATTTCTGTGTCTTTATAAACAATTTACTTTTGGCAAATTAATGGTTTTTAAACTTCTCACTATCGTCTGCTACTTTCAACAAGATTGCTATTATATTATTATCCAATTCTTAATTCTCCATTTCTCTTCAAATTCTTAGCTGTCATTTTATCTGCATTTTACATATTTTCTTTGGCTTCATTTTCAATTTATTGAAATCATTTAAAATTGTTGACAATTTCTTCTATCATTGTGCAGCGTATCGTATTTGAATAAAATTCTAGCTTTAAACAAATTAAATGTAAACAATTAAGAAAACGGGTATATGCAAAATCGCGTTCTATCGGAGTGGTTTTACTCTGTATTTAATAAAAGCGTTCTACTAAAATAAATCCTCATGGTTCTCTTCCGTTGAGAAACTTAAATTCTTAAAGTTTTAAAGTCTTAAGTATCCCACACAATTAAGCGTGGGAGATCATTATATTGTTGCATATAAATCGGATCTATTTAATCGCAAAATCTATTTAAATCTATTTACCGTCATTATTTATTAATTGCTTTCAAATTAAGCCACAGCTTTGGGTACCAATAAAAATACGCCCACATTCAAACTTCCCATTTCAAACTTCCTTTTTAAAACCTTCAAAATATCTTTTATAAGAACTCACACATCGTCTAAAACGGTAACTACAAAGCGCACGAATATTAAATTAATTGCAATTTCAGGTTAATATCTATTAATAAACTGCAATCCATCTTTCCTATTTCAAAGTTAACAGTTTCCTATTATAATCCTTAACAAATCCATTCATATTATACTAACAGCCAATTTGAATATTATCAGCTCAAACTGTTCCCAATAGTCACCTTGAACATGTTCCGGGTCACAATATTATCAGTCTTAGAAATATTTGCATACATGGCTGTTTAATCTAAACAGGTGAAGTCAATATTAACACCTAATATATACATATATATACACATATATGTATATATATAAATTTGACCCGCCTACTGCAATTGCTTTCAGACTACGCTTCGCTAGTCTCCCATACCTTATTAGGCAAATAAGCTGTTACAGAGGACTACTGCCAGAACGAGCAGGTAGCGGTATTATTCGAAAGCGGGATGTTTGAGAATAATCATTTGATTGTTGCAACGTTGTTGTGCTTATTCAGGAGTCTTGTAAATGATTCTACGCAGATTCAGAAAAAGTTAGAATTAAAAAAATTATTATTTCGGACTCATTTAAATAACAGCTTCAGCTGCTTATTTCTTATTAAGCTCAAATTTTGACTGATGAGCAAGCAATTTGTATTTTTCGTTGCATATTTAAAGAAAATCTATTTATTCATGTACTTATGTATTTATCTATTTATTTATGACGATTAAAAAATTTAAATATAAAAAAAATGACAAAAAGAAAAAAAAGTTTGGTCACAATCGTCATTTGAAAGCTCACCATGGCGCCATCTATATATGCTCTTTTGAAATGCTAAGAGAACTAGATATTTGTCATGTTTATCACATTATAGAGTATTAGTCATTTGAAAGTTTAACATGAAATGATTCTTAAATCGTCTAGCAATTCTTACCTTCAATTAGTTCTATGTTCACAACTGTATTTTTATTTTCTCATAAACGAAGTATACAAGAGAAAGTTCAGTAATAGTCAAAATATTCAACCTTGAGTTTTTGACTAATCTCCAATTTTCAGACCCCCCCCCCGAGTCTGAAAAACATGTTTTAGAAATTAGTCTGCCTATAAACAGGATAGTCGGAAACCACTTTGAAATAGACGGTGATATTTAGATATGGCCTTTACATTTATAGATTTCTACCAAATTTTGAACGAAGTCCCTTTAAAGAAAGTCTGTCTGTCCCGCTATTCGAATAATAGTTAAGTTAAAGGTAAAATTATAAAAATTATAGAGTGAATATAAGTTAATACGATAACTACGAAATGAATAAAAATATATTAATAAGATTTGGTTTAGAGATTTCACATGTAAGATTAAATATATCCAATTTGGAACCAAATTTGTCACGGGGTTGACCGTCTGTTAGACTGCACTTTTGATACACATAAGCGAGGTAATTTAAAACCATAAAGATTTAAATAAATAAATTTTAGTATATTCATTTTGTGATTACAATTTTAGTTTTGTTTCCGAAAAATACCATCCAAAATCCATATTTGGTTTTCAGGTACTTGCATATTAACCGTATCCCAGCAATTAATTGCCTAAAATATCTCCAAAGATGGCACGTTAATAGGCTCATTCGTAACTATTATTCGCCAATGACACCCTATTAAAAATGCACAACAATTTACCAGTTTTCATTTCTATACTACGAAGCACACAAATTTCACATGAGCATCTGAAAATGAAAATCTGAGCATTCATGGCGTCCTCAATCTTGCCGATGGTTCCTAATTTCATATGGCGCTGGAGAAGTAACACATTTATTTGAATATATGAAAAAGTTTCAGGAAGATCACTCCTTCTGGTAAAAGTGTCAAATTTGTTGGAACATTGCAATTACAACAAATTGCAAACGAAGATAAAATACTGTTTTACCCTATTATCCTATCATTTTTATTCTACATTCGACATATTTTGGGACCATAAATGTAACGGCACCTGAGCTGGCACTCCACTCCAATATTCCACACTTTACGAACATAAGAAGATTTGAATCTCGAAACGGAGTGGGTGTTTGCATTTTGCCTTTATACACATCTCAACGTATTTAATAAAATCTAGTACCTTTTCAAAGAATCTAATTTTCGTGTAAGCATTATCGAAAGGAACGTGCATGTATACACGAGATAATTACATGAAATTCCCTCAACCTCTAAGGCCAAAGCCTAGATACTTTTACCAAGCTATCACAGCCGGAAAAAGCAATATGTGCATTGAACTATATTCTTATTAATTATTTTAATAAAATACTTTTGAAATACTAACAGTTTCAACAAAACAATCCCACTTTATTGTGAACAAAACTGCCCGAGTTATAAAGATTTGAGTATCACTCTTTTACATCATCTCCGTGGACACCTATTGAAAGATCTACTGATGAAAACATGGCTGTTTTTTTAGTGATGCTGCAAATTGGCTTAAAATAAAGAAATTCAAGGTTTAGTATATTGGTTACTTTGGGTCGTAGAACAGCGAAACTTTTATCAAGAATAGCAATCCAGAATACAGAAGTCTACAATGTGTTAAAACTCCAGCACATAAAAGTAGTGAATATAAAACCAGTTACATAATTCCAATTTTACTAACATGAAACAAATCAAGTTAAATAAAATTCCAAGATTATATTGATATATATTACTAAGACCATATGGGCTATAAGAAATTGTATTGCATCTTTGAGGTGCAATCCAAAATGGATGTTTTAAATTACAATGCCAATGTTTTTTGCTGAAAGCCTTCGATTAATCCTTATTCCTGGAGTATTTGCCGATCGTTGGAAATGGGTGAATACTCATGGTCCCTTCTTAATACATACTTCTAGCTTGAGGCGATGTTTATTCTTCAACAAAACAAAGGTACACTATCATAATCAAATTTCGCTCACCTGACTGAGTAGGTCAGTCACGTGAACGAGCCACTCTCCGCTGAGCTGACCTGGACTACTCACGTCAGCTCAACAACCAAGTTTCCCCAAGTATAGTGCAGATAAATTTTTACTTTCCTGCTCATTTCTTCAAACTTACCGCAGAGCCGCTAACTGCGCTTTTTATGATCAGAACATAAGCTCAACGCGGGATTAATCAATTTCCCTGATGGTAAGTAAAGAATACTTTAGTGTATAGTTGAGAAAATCAGTCGAGTAACTAGAAAATTTAGTGTTTAGTAAAGGCATTTAATTAAAAAAGACAAAAAAAGAACTTTAAATAGTCTCAAAACTGAGAACCAAATAGCCATGATAAGATGCAATTCATCAGAAGAAAATATTAATGTCAGCAGTGCAACATTTCCCATATTAATTTTAATAACGAATCTATATTAATGAGATTATTCCTATTAATTATTCATTATTAAAACAAATTATTGAGATTTAAACTCCAACAGTCGCAATGGTTTCTAATAACAATAAAAGCATTATTTCTTCGTTAGGAAGACTTCACACATTTAAATGAAAGACAGAAAGAGAATTAAAAGAGGGAAAAATCCCCGTAAAAAATCATTCTGATTGATTGTACGCTTAATTAGGATACTAATTGAAAATTAAGCGAAATAAGTACAAGAGGAACAGAAATTCAAAAGGTTATTAATCTAATTGAAGAGAATGAGAGTTGGATGAATTGAATTCTGGAAATTTTCTTAAAAGAAAGTAATTTTTATTCATTAAATAAAACATTTTTCGAGTGCTTAATGGAATGAAGCTCGCGATTGCAATTTAAGCCCAAACTAAGATTTATATCGCTGCTGCAATCCAAGATTTCTATCGAAAATTATTATCGGATTATGAAAAGAAGATTGAAATTCACGAAATGAATAAAAGGAAAAATATTTTAAGCTACTTTTGTATATCCGTGAAGAAACTTACTTTTTTTTCATTTCGATTTTTTTAATACGATTTTTTAAAAAGACAAAATCATAATTATTTCAATTAAAAATAAAGATTTATTAAGATTTCGTTAATAATCTTCATTTATCCTTATCATAAGGAGTTAAGATAATTATGAAGTTATGAAAATATTTTGTCAGTTCGAAAGCAATAAAATTAATTATCTCATAGTAAATCCTTGATAGAAAAGATATGTTTTTAAGTTTATGAAGAGGATATAATTGAGATAATTTAATAAACTGTCATTATTTTTTTAAACTTAAAACGATTTTACTTTCAAAATATTAATTAAAATAAAATAAAATACGTTAGTTTTAAAATATTTCTTTTTGAAATTTCAAAACATTCACTTTCTTCGATGCAAAGATCAAATGCGTAAATTTATCTTAAGGATAAGTTGGTTAAATATGACAATAGTTAATTCAAATTTTAGGTCTTTATAGTTTATACAGAAATAATTTTTTATTGAATTATATTCAAATACTCATAATCATTTAAGGACATAAGCAAGGTGTTCACTCTAATAGCGTCTCAGTAATTAATTTCTAAATTTTACAATATAATATGAAAAGAAAAAGACATTTTAAATGAAGTGAATAAATAATTCTTACGTGGTTTCTGTAATAAAAAATGTATTGCTGGATAAGTTATGAAATCTAAATTTTTAAACAATCCGCCGTTCTTAGCCATATTTGGTAAATTAATCTTCAAGCACTTCAAGTTTAGACGCTCCACTCTTCCGTAGCTTGGTTTATGAAGTTTTCAATTTCATTATTTCTTGCTATTTAATGGCATTTCAACTACTGCTTAGAGGAAAATTCGTTAATCAACAAACGCCGCTAACTTGAGAAGGCAGTTGATTGACCAACAATTATGAGATAGAAACTTTATAATTCAGTTAGTTCGGATTGCAAAAGAGATGATTTTTTTTAATAAAGTGATAATATTATTTTAGTAAATATGATCAATAGAATCGTATGAATATGAAAAAAATTTAACTTAACCCCCTTAATTTATTTATTTCATAAGTTATTTAATTCGATGACAAATTTTATTTAGTAAATTTTTTACCTTTTTGATTCAATTGAAAATTCATAGAATACTTGAAACATATTTTTGTGTTCAATCACAACATTTATGAATGGCTTGATTGTTGTTCAAAAGTATAAAAAATACAAAAAAATCGAAGCACGCACTGAGCATAGTCATACCGATTAAGGGGTTAAAATTTTTCTCTGCATTACGTTTATTGATACGAACAACATAAGAATTAATTCTTTAATCAATTCAAAGATTTTTTCTATAAGAAATATATGGTTATTCTCGATGGTTTAAAAATAAACCATTCAGCCAAAATTAGAGTGAATATCCTGTATATATATTCTTTCTTGTTAGAAAAAATAAGAAAGAAACCATGAGAATATTATCTCACATTTATTTGGCTCTCTTTTTTGCAATGCAGAGTTGATTCCTGAAAGGTTCGAATTGATATAATGCTTGAATATTCATAAGTATTTAAAAAATATTCCTATTTATTCTGATAAGAAATGGGGGAAAAAAAGTAATTTTCGCGTATTAGTTTTTACTTTGGATTCTTAGCTTTCAAATTACACTTTCTCTCCCGTGGGAAATATTGCTGCCAGAATCAGAAAAACTAAATATCTTTAATTCTATTTTCAGATTACTGGTTTTATTTTTATTAGCAGTTTCTTGACGTAAATTGATTTAAAAAATGCTATTTTGAGAATCATTTATGATCAGAAAATTTTTTTTTTCATTTATAAACTCTTTTGTTTATCTTTGTTCATGTTTATAATGTAAAAAATGGAAATTTGTCATAAATGTTTCACTCACTTCCTGATGAACGAGATATTAGAGAAATTCTACATTTGTGTATTCCCAATTGCATTGCATATTTTTAATAGTTCAATTATATTTTTATTCTATATGAAAAGAGTAATTTCGTAGTGAATTTTGTAAAATAATTGAGTTTCCTAATATTGAAGTATACATCATATTAAAGACTGAAAATTAACAAATAATATTGTCACAAAGATTCAAAAAATAACAGGTCACAAAGTTACATTATATCAAGTTTATTAGCTCTAAACAACATGCAGGCGAAGAACACATTCCATTGCTTGTGGAACTCAAAATTTATTACCTTTACAGAATAATCTAGAATTATGAAGAAGGTGAACATTAACAAATGAATAATAAGAAATTCAAATTAAAGTTCAACCTTTAAATTAATGCAGCTTGGCTGGGATTCGAACCTTGACCTTGTGGGTGCTTACTTTACCTCTGAGCACGCTGACTATGTGCAGGTCTTCCTTTTGCGACAATATAATGAAAATAACTGCTTTTATAAACACACCAATAGGTAGAAAATAATCTTTTATCAAAATTATAGAGCGAAAAACTGCTACATTTTTTAATCTTCAAATTAATCATTTTTCAAATTCTCTACCAGGTGGCGCCACTACTACAGAACATAAATTTTATTTATTTATTTATTCATTATCATTTAATAAAGTTCCGAGAATATTAAAATAATATTTTGCAACCGAAAATACATAAGTCTATAAAGTGTCAAAATTCCAGCACAACAAGTAGCGTATCTAAAACCGGTTACATAATTCCAACTTACAAACATGAAAGAAATCAAGTTAAATAAAAGTATATAAGAACGAATTGAAGATCTTATAATTTCATTTCGAAATACTTTTTTTAATTAATTTCAATAATTTATAATTAATCAAAGAAATGAAAAGTTTTAAATCCTTCTTGTAAATCTGGAAAACATAACACAATATATATATATATATTAATTTTCCTAATAATACATGAATAAAAGTCAATACTTTTATCTTGAACTTTGTAATACAGTTTTTTCTTTAATTCCCCAGAATATTAAACTAAAACTTCTGATTGCCTTTTCGCTTCCATTGCATTTTTAATGAAAGGAGATATGAACATGATTATAAATTAGGAATAAAACCTTGATATTAAGGGGGTATTATTTCTCATTTGCATTCTCTTAGTTTTTCCCCCGCCTCTGAGTTAGATAAGCAAATTAAATTCACCGAAATTGCTAACGAGATGGTTTAATTAAGATGTCTGAAACACCTCATAGGTCTCCGAGCAAATTTATTTGTTACTAGTATTATATTCAGATAGTAAAATATAGAGACATTTTTTTATTGAATTTGCTAATTCAATGATCTTGCATTGTTGAACTAAACTTCTTAAGAAGAATAATTAGAGCTTTCTTAAATTATATTCCGGCTTCGAATTGTGAAATATCTTTATTTTTAATTTCGCACGAATATTTTAAGACTAAATCGATATTTTACCATTAAAAAGAGATTGTGGGGTTTTAAGAGACTTAAATATTTGAACATTTATTTAAGCAAGTCAATAAAAAGAAAAATTACAATTTCTTTTTTATTTCCTTGTGTGTAAGTTAAACAGATAGAAATATTGTAATTGTGTAAGAGTTGGACCTGGAGATTTTTATCACTCTCTTATTTAATCTAAATGCAAAAAAAAGCAACAATGTAGAAAAAAATTATTAAACTGTCCTTACACTAAAGTTGTAAATTTCTATCAAATTTTTAACACATATTGACTTAAAAATAACTCAAAAACTGAACAAGCTAGACAAATGGAATTTAGTATGTAGTCTTTAAACCAAATTTATATATTTTCATTGAATTTAGAATGAAATCCGTCAGATTGAGGTTTCAACATATGAACGCGTTACTTAAAAAAATATCAGCTTGATGAATGAAATGTATCATATTGTTTCACCCTCAGATTTGTAAAATTGAATCAGACTGAAATACATATCTGTCAAAAGGTTTATTACCTCACTGTGTTTTACTTCACTGTTTATGGCTGTCTTGACAACTCAAAACATAACAAGTCCAGATAAATGAAATATGGTGTCTTGTTAGACTCCAAACTTGTATATCTGAGTTGAATTTTGGAAGAGACGAAAATGCAGAATTAATTTTCTTTAGAAAACTTAACGAAAATTCACATTATTGGACAATACCAACGTTAGGACCAAATGTCCTCCTGCAGGTATGGTGCAGAAGTTTGGAACGGAAGGGGATGCAGGATGGGGTCGTCTTCGTCATTTCTTCAAAGTTCAAAATTGCGTGACCCGTCTAAAAAAGCAGCTTTAGTGTTGCTTTAAAACGGAATGTGTAATTAAACTAAGCTTCATTATCACGCAAATATAAGAGAAAACTTTTTCTATTTAATTTAAATTTCATTATATAATTTTAAGCTTTGACTATTATATTAAAAAAAAATTACCTAAATTTTTGAAAAAAAATTAATTTTTCTAAGAATTATTTCTCATTAATGAAATCAATTTCGATTAATTATATTACCGCTCCCTTTGGAAGTAACGCAAAATCTACTTCGGAACTGACTTACTAATTTTGAACAGCGTTCAGAAGACGAGGAAGGATGTTTGGATCATTGCGTCAGTTTTTACATGTAATGGTATCGCATACAAAACTTGTTTTCAGATGGAATCGACTCTCTAACTTGGGGACTTCCGGAGTCGTAACCGATATCTAACCACGGAAACACCACAGCTCTTACTTGCAATGAAATCATTACATAGAGTTAATCTTCCTTGCAAATAAATTAAGAGTACATTAATGAACTAAAGAAGATCAATTGGTCATTTTCGTAAATCATAGCACAACCCCTTTTTGATAAAAATCTCTTAAAGTTCGTAGCAATATTAATAAAATAAATCAGTATTTTATCATCAGAGATGAGGATTTTGGAAAATTAAATATGTGAGAGTGAGAAATATTGCAGAGAAGACAACAAAGTGAGAATTAATATTTTTATTTGATATGAAAATCTCAGTATTAATTCTTTTTAGAAAATTAATACCATTTGGTATCGCCCAAAACACTTGTTTTACTATTAAGTTATTCTTGTAATTTTAATTGGAAAAGAATAGATTGGACCTGAGATTCAAGATGATCTAGATATAAAGGGATATATGTATGAAAAATAAAATACACAAAATAATTAATTCACAATGAATGACACTTTTTAAATGCATAGTTTTTTTAAGATAGTTTCTTCAATTGCTAAATAAGCAACTTTTTAAAAAAACAGTGAAAGTGTCTTAAAGAAAACTTAACTTTATTGCATTTTTCATTATAGAAAAAAATCTATCAAATTTTAGACCATTTTTGAAAAATTCTCCTTTCACACAGATATTTAAAAAATAATTACTGAATAATTGCTAGCATTTCTAAGCAATTACTAGCATTACTAACATTTCTAAGCTATTTTCTTCAAATAACAAATAATATTTGCATCATCTCATGACGAAATATGTTGTTTTGCTTTAATTTTTCTAATTAAATGAACTTTCTGTTGAATATATAATAAACTTCTTAAAAAATGCGAATAGAAGTGCTTTAATGAAAGTTATTAAGAAACTTTATTGCAATTTTTGTTATAGAAAAATCTATTTCATTTCAGATCATTTTTGAAAAATTTTCCTTCCATACAGACATTTAAAAAATAATTACTGAATCATTTTTTGTTAATTCTTACTAAGAAATATGTTTTATATTTAATAACTGAAATAATTTTCTATATAGGAGATAATTATAATATATGAAATTAAAGGGCCTTGAATTTATAAAGATCATAATTGTGGCTATATTAAATAAAATGATTTCTAGATAAACATGCAAGAAATCAGCAAACTACCACTAGCTACTCTTAATGAATAAAATAAATACAATGGAATTTTGTTTACTGATTCAATGGAAATATTTCTATCCGGAATATATCAAGTTTATTTATAAATATTAGGTCAACACATCAGTGTTAAAATACGTTAAGTACATTTTTTTAAAAAATTGTCGAATTTAAACTGCCAAAAAAAATTATAATTTAGTGGTAAAGAAGTAATTTTCAGTAATAAAAATGTACTACAAGATATTTCTGTAATTTGGTTATCTTTAAAACAATGTAATTCATTTTTATGAAAAAAATTAGACCATGGGTTTTCCAAATTGAGCCACCAATTTCTTTAATCCTATAACGATTACTCGGGTGTTTATGCTTACTATTTAACAGTCATAAAAATCTTTTCATTTAAAGGCTTTAGGTACAATTAGCAAAATTATATTTTAATTCTTAATTTTGATTCCTAAATTCACATCAGACTCAAATGAATTCAAGAATGATGAGGTATGCATTGTATGACTTCTTCATCTTTTGCTATCCCACAAAACCTCGCAGCCTTTTGTTCTTATCCAATCATATTTGATGTCTGCAATGTCCTTTTATTGCTTTTTCTAGCTCTCTCTTATTCCATTTCCAATTTATGGGGATTAATAGTAATTATTATTGCTTCCTGGGTTATTTCTCTAATTCTGGATAATGGTCCCAATGATTTAAACCCTCATATTTTGTCATCTATGTGTGGTCAAATCAAAGCAACTTTTAGAAAAAAAAATAAAGACTTTTAACATTATCTTAAAGTTATTTTAATGAAATTATTATAGCAAACTGTAGCCAAATAAGTTTCTTCTCAGAGGATATAATAACGTATTTTGGTACTTACTTTAACACTTAAATGCTTTGCGATGTAGATCTGCATCGTGTGTTTAAAACCTCATATCTCTTTGCTTTGCGTTTATTTTATTTCAATTTTTCCAAAAGTATTTTACTGTTTCCGAACGCAACTAGAATCTTAGGCTGTTTATTTCTTTATCTGTGATAATTTTCATTGTTGGCGATCTATCCGAGTACAATTTCATTTCGGCAAGTGTTACGAAATATTTATATAATTATTATAAAGATTATTTATATAAAAAGTAATAAGTACATACAGGAAAAATTGTTTCCGGATAAAAACAGGTAAGAGTAATGAATAATACTTATATTTTTGCATAGAATAAATTTTTGATAAATTTTGATAAATAATTTTATTTGATTTGATTTTTGCATATAATAATTTTTTGATAAATTTTGATAAATAATTTGATTTGATTTGATGTTTGCATATAATAAATTTTTGATAAATAATTTTATTTGATTTGATTTTTGCATATAATAAATTGTTGATAAATTTATGCAAGATAAATAATGCAAGTGATGGCATCATTTTCTTGCATGCATTTCAATATTCAAATGATGTAATGCAAAAAAATGTAGCTATTTTGTAATGTAAAATTACATCGATATGCAAAATCGGTTCCATATAAGTTTACTAAACCTATTGGAAAAGACGGCGTTAGTCCCTGACCTATATTTTCAAACAGATTGAGGTATAAAGTTCCACTATGTACCATCCAGTTTCCATGTAGTATATGCAATATTCCTTTGTGTTTGAATGTAAAAAATAATTGGTTCGTGAATTTTGATGTTTTACAATGTACTGGGAGGTATTATTTACGATTGAAATATCATATTATTGTGTGCAGTAGATTTGTAGAACTCGAGGAGTGATTGTTCATGCTGATATAGGAAAAAACCCAAAAAAAACTTAAGTGTTTTGCATTTTTTCCATTAATTACAACCATTTTTTAATTCAAATTTTATTTATTAAAAATAAAAATCCATGCATTTAAGTGCTAAAAGAACGAAATGACTAACATTCTTCTGCTACTATATTTAATTGATGATAATCATTAAATATAATCATTCATGTAATCATTTTAACCGCAATTGTGTAACCTTCTCTAAAAATTGATTCCATACACATCATTTACATCGTTGCAACATAATTTGTCTTTTGCGGACAAAATATTTAACAAAAGTGTATTTGCGATACAGACCCAGTTTTGGCGACAACCCAAATACGTCAACTCTTCGCTATTTAATGGAGAATTAAAATTAACTTTTCCTGACAAATATATAAAAATATCATTTATAATAAGATACACAGCCATAGGGAAGAAATTATTCATCGCAATGTATACTATAAGCATATACAAATGAATAATAAATTGATCAGTATCAAATGTTTATCGATTATACAATGCGATATTAATGATACTAATAATGCATAAGCAATACTATACTAATGATGTATAGTGACATAATTATAATGATAGGATCAGTATAATAGTTCGAATGATTGTTCATGTACTCAAGTACGAATTGTAATTGTGTACCCATTTAGGGTTCATTCTCAATTTAATAAAGGGGTACATTATCTAGTATTATGTAGTAATATGATACATTCGTAAGATTTTTCATTCTTGTTGACCTACAATGAAACGGATTGCAATATATATGCTGAGATAGTGCACATTGTAATAATTAATTTTACAAAACAGTTATCTAAACCGTCATTAATAAAATTTGGTGCTTTAGGGGCAAATGCAATATAATTTATTCGTATTTTATTTTCTTGAATGTCATTTTGGTGAATAAAATAGATCGACACATATTTAATATTAACAAACTTTTAGAAGAATCATACTTCTAAACGAACCCTCAAAGCTATGCAGATAAAATCAATAAAATTGTAGAAAATAATAGGCTATGTGTTAATTTACCGTACACGGAAATCTATAGAATAAAAGACATGATGAATAATAAAAGACGCATACGTAATATTGAAAATATTTATGTTCTGAGTTGAACTAGACCAATAAAGATATCCTGATAAAATCAACAGAAAAAGTAAATCTAATAGGCCATATGATAAATTATCATTTAGATCATATGATAAATTACCGATTAGGCAATATTAGAAAAGGAATTCTAAGTGATGCTGATAGCAGATTCGATCGACTCAAATCGTTCATTTGAAATTTATTTCCTACTCGATGATAAACGCAGTGTATTTTTGTTTATATTACTGTGCACCAAGTTTGGTATGCAATAAGATAAATTATTACATATATCGATTGTTGCTCAATAGAAATAAAATGCAATGCTTATGAAAAGTACTTGGCCTTAAACACTTTTAATGAATCCATTCTTATACTCTGGATGTATGCATGATACTCTGAATGCATAGCGCTCCCATTTAATTTTGGAAACCAATGTAGATAGGGAAAAGAAAAGAATACAATAGAACTACGTAAGGCAGTGGGCTGATAGATGTTGAATGATACTTTTAGATTTAAGAATCCTTATTATACATAATAATTAATTATAAGATTAATTTATCTAATTTTCTATAAGGTGACATGACGAAAATGTAATCAAAATTTAATTTAAATCATCAATTAACTAATCATTAAATTCTAAAAAATATCAAAATAGCCTATTGTGATATGTAATGGATAATATGTAAGCGTAACAAATTTCAAAATTCGTAGAAAATTTCAAACCGCTTTTAAAAATGCTTTTATTTTTATTATTTTCTGCTTTCTGCATTATAAATACCATGGATACTAGTATTAGTTTTCTTTAATATTACCATCCCTTAAAAAGTATCAAAATTAAACTATTAACTCCTAATTTTTGAGAAATTTTAAAATTATGCATTTTTATAGGAAACATACAACTTTACAAAATTTTTAATTCCCTAGAACAGCAAGAAATGAATTAAAAATCGAATTAAAACCTCCATCTTTATAACATCAAACTAATCAATTTAAATAAGAGCGTTTTACAAATGAATATAGTGTATATAATATTATAAATTTTCCTAAACTATTTGGTTCATCATAAATATGTGATCTGTAAAAAGTTTAAAGTGACTACTAGTAAAACGTTAAAAATAACTGTCAGCAAAACTTTAAAAGTAACTATCTGTAAAACGATGATAAGCAATTTTTCGTATGATAAATTACCAACTTTATGGAATCTCGAATGCATGTTTAGTGTTCCATCTCAGTGTCCGCGAAAGGAAACCTAGATGACATTGGTAAGTGATGCGACGCATTTATATGTGATTTCATTTCACTTCATCAGCAGTACAACGGATGCGAATAGCAACAGCGGACATAACTATTAACCCCCACTATCATTCAAGTACCATAATTTTTTACCCTTAATGAATCCATAAATTAGTTATGATGACAAGTCCGTAATGGTGGTTACTGCCCGCGGTTCATTGGTTGGGCCATGTCGCGTGATCACAATGGATTTCGCGAAAGATGAAAAACTTGGGTTGAATAAAAAAAAAATATATAAAAAGATAAAGAAGAAAGAAATGAAACAAGGAAAAAAAAATAAGTAAGGTTGATGAATAAAGAGAATAAAGGAGGGAAACGGTTTTTGTGGAATTCTGCCAACTTCACCTATCAGAGGAGAATTTTCCTTGATCGAAGAATGAAAACTTCGACTCGCATTAAATAATTCTTTCCTTATAGATAGGGTAATAGAGGAGGAGAGATCTATTTCCTACACCCCTTCCCGCATGCCTTTAAGAGCAAACACTTAGACCAGACTTGAGTCATTTGCTCAATTTATGGCTACATAAACTCTTCTGAAATTCTTTCGTTTTACTGTGGCATTGTGGATAACTACCATGCCTTTAGTTTGAAGAATTTTAGCCATAAGATTTCGGAATGAGCCTCGAAAATGACTGAATTAAAAAGAAAAAAAAAGTAGCGAGAACTTTTTTCATGATGTGGGCTTTTAGCCATAATCTTTGTTTCATTCTGATTTACTGTTAATACTTTTTTTTTTGAAATAAGAGATCCGTTATATATCGGTTCAGCAAATTTGCATAATTCCAGCGCATAAATGGATTAAATACTACTTCTCAAAACTTTAAAAAACGCACACGAAATTCTTTAAACATATAAAACTGAACACATCTTTCATAAATTTGATAAACTTTATTTCGTAATTTAAAAATAGATTTGTTTTTTATTTTATTTGGCATTATTTATGTTATGGGTCAAATGAAATCGCAAATAACTTCTTTAAACGGAATTACATAAAAATATCACAAATTAACTTTTTTCCTCCTTCCAGGTAATTGAAAATGAACCACTCTATAAATAATTTTTCTAGTATTCATCTACAAGCTATCAATCAGTAAAAGTCTCTCGGTAACAGATATGAAACCAGAAAACTACTAGATTAACGAAAATATCAGATTAATGGAAGTTCACTTAAAATAACGCATGTTATTAACAAACCTATGTTTAATGCATAAAATATACAAAATCCCACAGAAAATTGTACTATTTATAATATGTATTGTAAATTATTGTATATGAGCATTAACCTACGGCTTAAGCCCTATAAGGTCATTGGCATTAGTATGCGGAAACTTGATATATCTTCGTCATTGGCATCAGTATACAGTTAATTGACATCCATTTTAAGGTTCCCATGAAACTTTTTAAAAATTTTCATTTGTGGAGAAGCTGGATTGGCGAATTTCTGGTGAAATAATCGATCGCTGGTGAACGCTAGAAAATATAGAAATTGCTGTACTCATCATACATAGGATGATCAAACAGTAAAGAAACTATCAGCCAAGAGATAGAAGTAGACAAAGAATAGCTAAAAGGGTGGTGGGATAAGAAAATCCTGATCACATATATATATCCTTGGAATGCTAGTAATAACCAATTTCCAAAATAAAATTCAGAGTGTTTTGGTTGTTGCTTTTTTAAGGGCAAAGCTATTTTAATCTGGTATGGGGGAATTAATAACTACATTACCCTGAACAATGCTTTTGTAAAATTCAGTTCATGTTAACAATAATATCAAAATGAACGAAAATGGAATTCCCTCATTAATTTAATACTTGAAAAAAACATGCCCTATATAAATTAAAGTGTATTATACATAACTGCATCCTATATAAAAATGTATGCTATGCAATTTATTTACTTTTTCTTAAAATGCTTGCATTTTTGAACAAAACCCGTAAATTTGTTTACTCTTTATAACAATACGATGCAAATAATATTTATCAACATTTCTCAACTAACTTACGTATGACTACTTATTTATTTATTTTTTATCTATCATAGTACAGAAATAGATCAGATTTGCTTCTTGGAACTATTTCGATACTGCTGACGCTTTTCAACCAAATTAAATCTCGAAAGATTTAAGATGGAAATATCAGAAATTTCAGATAAAAGAAATACGAAATTCTTTATTATTGTATCTTAAAGCAGTTTCAAAAAGTCCACAAATGTATCAAAATAGACCTTAAATGCAGGCACGAAGAAGCTTTATTGCTCCCGAAATATTCCAAGCCACTAAAATAAGGAAAATAAATTTCATTCGAGAAAATGCCTACCCTTTGAAAATACTTCTTTTCTCTACTGAGCATTATTCAAAGTGTTAGAAACTTCAAAATAATAATTTATTGCGAGTTCAGGAAACTATTCTATAATTAATATCCATGATTGAATAACTCACTGCACCCTGGAAACTTCTAAAACCCCCATGGATCGTTCACTCAAATTTAGGATGAGTTGAGCGCTTGTTTTATTTATTTTCCCCAACATACGTGAGGTTTTGATTAAATTTCAGACAAAAAATCCAATATTCTCTACATTAGCATTTTCTTTAACGTGAAAATCGCCGGCTTATGGCTATGCATTATGCGTTGATAAGCTGAGAGAGAGTTGTTGCTATGGGCATCCAAATTTTTATTTTATTTTATTTATTTTTTTAGCTTCCCGCAGTCTTTCTTATTCTAATCGTATATTTTATGTGGGTAAATATCCTCTCCTTTCTTACCTTGCTTTTTAATCTGCATTAAAAAAATTTTATAGTCTGCTTACTTCTGAAAGCTCAAGTGAAAGACTTTACTTTAAATACCGTTAATTACTTGTCTTCCTAATGATTAGAATTTAGTCAGATTATTTAATAAAACATAAAGGAGATATTTGTAAAAAAACTGAGTTGGCAAATAATTAACCCTTTTATTTTATTAAATTGGTTTTACCTTAATCTTGGTAGAGGAAGAAAAAAATCTATTTTTGGTATATAATCCATTGCAAAATTATTCACTTTCTTATTTTCATATTTAAAAAAATATTTTTTCCCTGAGTGAAAAGAGAAGCATAAAAAATGAGACATTATCTGCAGGCATTAACAATGACCTAGTTGATAAAATCCATTTTTTCAACCAAAAGAGTTACCTATACGTTTATGAAAGAAGAATGGACGAAAGGTTTTAAAAAAATAAAACTATAAAGAAAGAAAAAGAGAAAAAAACATTATTTGCACTTTTACCATAAATTGATCACGAGAAAAAATAAAGTTATTAAACTTTTTCAAATCTTTCAAATAATTTATTTATTCCATTCGATGTCAGAACCACATGGCAAATATAAACGTGAAAGTCATCCAATATATTTCAAGTTCTGCTATGGCATATATCATACATCACCCTGCAGGATGCTCACTCGATTCAAAAATTAAAGCGACTCTACACATTCGGTGTATTTTATAAAACTTAGTGATTTAAAGTAGTATAATTATAATTCTTTTATTATTTATACATTAGACCTTACAAATAAAATAAGGAAAACCATTTAACCAATCTTTAAAATTTATTACCCACAATCTTATTCGGTGATTTTATCAGTTCATTTATATGATATAGTATCATTCTTTTCCTGACAAAACCGAAATATCATATGTATGTAAAACATAATTTTAGCAGTTGCATGGTCAAATTGAAGAAACTTTTGGAATTTTTATTTCGTTTTATTTCGTCCCTGGAGGCATAATTTCTACAAGAGACAAACGGTAAAAAAAGATACGTCATTCTACATCGCGACACAAGAGCAGAAGAGACCAAAATTTTTCTCTTTTGTTAGGTAGTTTTTAATAGGTATTTCTTTGGCACTTGTTGATTTAGGAAAGGAAATCTTTGAAAGAATGTTGTGAGCATTAGGGATTTTTATCCCTTCACTCGGAGGGTGCGAAAATGCTACAGTTATCAGTTCTCTAGAGCGCGAGTAGAATTATTTAAATAAAAAGGTGTGAATTGTTTCAGGAAATAAGAGACCATTTTAGAATGAAATTAACATAGGCTAATTTAAGATAAAAATTTGGAAATTAATTAGGATTTAAATTAGAGTTTAAAATATTATTACATATATATGATCGAATAGATTTAAAAATTAAAGTTGTGACTCGGTGTGTTTCATGTAAGCATGAATTTATTCCATTAAATACTCCATTTTAATTTTAATACGGTTGCACTATAAAAATTAATAACTGAAGTCAATATCATTTATATATTAGTACTTACGGATAAAACAATTAAAATATTTTAATCG
>JAPMOR010016510.1:1942-29886 GCA_026543865.1 Argiope aurantia | reverse complement strand
TAAGATTTCATTATAAACCACACTAGATGAAATAAATTTTTCAAAACACTTGACAAACAACAAATAATTCACTCATGTAGAAAATAATCAAGGTATTTCAAATAACACTGATATTCTCAATAAAGAAACTTCACAGCAATAACTAAGATTTTGGCTCCGAAACTTGAGACAAAACTTCACAATTCTCTTTTTATTCTACATTGAACGAGTCTCGATAATAACAGAATTAATAAGGGAAATATGTTTACATCATTATATTTCATTAAAATTCTTTGATTTATGGCAAGATTCGTGATGGAAATTGAAATTTTTGAAAAATAAGCCATTAATAATTGTAGCAATTAGAAATTTTCAAATAATTGTCTTACGGTTTTACACTATATCCCAATTAAATGCCTCCTACATACTGTACCCCCATAAGCTTATGAAAACAAGTTAAAATATTTATCAGAATATCACATTATTGTTTTCACTCGAAATTCTTTAATACACTATCTACTTACGGATTGTACGAGACTTTACTTCTGTTGCAAACAAGCTTATTAAAATTTTTTCCTTTAAAGCATAAGGTAATTGTTTTTCTGTAAAGGAATATCTTGAGGCAATTTAATTTTGTCAAAATAGATTTTCTAGATATGCTGTCCAAAAATAATGTTTTAGACCTTTAAGTTCTTTAATAACTTTAATAATACAGCATCATACTCGTAAAAAAATGCTGTCAGTTAATTTGATACTTACCTTTGTCTTGATTAATTCGAAGAAGGAAATCAATTTTCTCTTCTTCTTACGTAAACAAATAATAAATAACTTTTAAGGATTATCTGTTATTTCTTTTAATAGTTATTTGCATGATAAAAGTAATTAGGAGTGTGACAAATTAAATTTCTGAAAAATGCTTTATATACAAAAGATGGGTAAGGAAAACTTTATAATATGGAGTAATCATTAATCTCAAGCGTAACAATTAATAAACTGAGTACAGTAAATATAAAAATTGCTCCAGAAAAAAAGATATGGTTATAATATTTCAATGTGTAGGACGCATTAATTTGAAAAATATTCACCTTAAGAAACAAAATGAAATAAAAGAAGTTTTTAAAAACACGCGCTTTTATTAATGTATTAAACAGCATAATTTTTATTTTAATTATTTCCCACTAAATAGCCTTTAATTTATAATTCCATAATATAAATATTAACTAATCTTGAAATATTTTTTTGTAAATTCACTTACAGATAGCGCCACACTTAAAAACCAAAATTCAAGTAAATCAAAATATTGACTGATAATTAAGTTTTAAAATTATTAAAAAAGCGTGGAAAAACTTGTTTATCCTTCCAAAATGTGTAGCACAATAATCTTTGTTTAAGATGTGAAAAAAATGATTTTCCATGCATTTATACCAATGCATATTCATGCCTTGTGAATGGGCCTTAGAAATTAATTTAATTAGATAAAAAGGTTAATGAATGATTAATTAAACGGGTGATATTTAAAAAAATATTTAATCCTACAGTGCATCGTGAAGCTATTTGGCTACACATTTTTACTTCCATTTCAAAGCTTCAAGTGATTTTTCTAAAGAGCAACAATGAGGAGAAATGTGTTTTTAAATGTTTTTTGAAAAAAATTTGTAGAAAAGACCTATAGATGGCAATAACGATACTAAAATTAGATTTAAACTGGAAACTTGGAAAAATACCAAGATGCCAGCTATATGAATGGATCTGCCATTAAAAATACTATTAAAAGATTGTTTTGCATTATAAAAAATATACTGATAAAAGGGAATTTTGTTTTTATTGTAGAATTTTTATAATGTGATTTTTGTCACTGGAATATTATTTAATTCATAATAGCCGTTTGGCACATTTTAATTTTTTTTTAAACTTCACGGGAATTTTTTAAAAAAAAAATTTTCCTAAATTATGTGCAGCTATTTAAAACACGTATATATTTTTTGTAAAAGAAAAAGAGCCTTGCTTTATAGGGTTAAGTGAATCGTAAGAAATATTCATTATTTTACAAATGGCATATTATTAGTGAATCAGTAATAGTGTGTTTAAAAACAACAGAGAGAAGTAGGGACAGATTTTATCATTAAATTCAAGAAGTTTTATCATTAAATACATGTGTGTTTTATGTAATTTTCATGCCTACCTTATTGTTCCTATTTTAAATTAATATGTTTTGATTTTTTCATGTATTATTGACTTAATACATTCATTAAAATTTTTTATCAAGTATTAAATAAAAAGTATATAACGGACAAATTTTAACAAAATTATAGTGTATCCTTTATTGATTTCTTTTCATTTGTTACAGTTTTTGAAGAAATAAAATATTAAACATATTATAACGTTATTAGAGAAGCTAGTGATTGAATAAACTTTTTTGGTATTTTATTTTTTTCTTATTTCAAATCCGGAATAAAATGCTTTATTGAAGAAAAAACAAAGTCTTCAAAATTTATCAAGATAATCCTTCGAATTCCTCGTTGTTTTTAAAACAAAACTGATAACTAACATATTAGGAATGCGCTGTCTTACATATTTTAAACTCAATATTTAAATTCAAAATTTTTAGTAAACTTTACGTAAGAATTACAAAACAGGAAAATTCTAATAAAATATGTAGTATTATATTTTCATTTTCTTTTGCTGAAAAGTCAAAGATTATAAAATGAAATATAATATGTTTGGTAGCTTTATCCGAGATACTAACCATTCAATAAATTTATTTAGAAAGTTACTTTATCCTGTTTCGATTCTGGTGGGAAATCCTTTCCTTAAAGCATCTCAACGGTTTTAAAATTTATTAGGATAGTATTTTTAAAGATTTACAAGATTTTCCCATTCTGGGTACAGGAAAGTAATAAGGAAAGAAAAAAATTAGCATTAATTTCTTGTTCTCCGAAATCAAGAGAATTTTTACCCATCACATAATCTCTAATTGCAGACTTATCTGGTTGGATTAAGATTTAATCCCCCTTCTCCAATTACGTAACCGTCCAATTACACCATTATAACTCGTATCACTTTTTTAAAATAAAAACTCGCTTTCAACTTACCCAGCAATTTCTTTCAAAACTCCCCACATACATACATACATGTACACACGCACTATGTATTTTTCCTGTTTCGACGCCACGTAAAAAGAACAAAACGTAAAGAAGATGGCCAGGGAAAAAAAATAAGAAATCCTAAGATTTGATTTCGTGCATCGAATTTCCCTAAACTTTCCATTAAACCATTTCAAAACTCGAGCAGTCGCAAATGGAAGGCGAGCGCTTGGAATAAAGAAAGGGAAGAAGTTGGGAGGGAAAGTGTAACAAAAAGAATAAAAAGAAAAAGACATTTTAAAGGGCAATAAAAGTACCTAAGGAATACACGCGATTAATTTAATTTATTGTTTAAAGTAGGCGAGCACACACACTTGGATAGTCGGGTTATCTTCCCTGTGTTGCCCTTTCTAAGTGTGCTAGCGGGGACATTTTAATTTGAGACGATGACGCAGTCAAAGTGTAAATGAGATGCCTAGTAGACAGATTTAATGACATCATTTTTAAAAGACCGGCGGAAAAAGGAGAAAAAAAATAATAACTGCGTGCTGTACCGACGACATTAAAGTTATTGATATCGCGTTGGTAGTTGACGTTCTCTTACCTTTGTAGTGTGAAGACGGCAACAAAGAAAATGCACGCCTGTCGACTGGTAACGAGATATATATATATATAAAAGCCAACGCGAGACTTTTTCGCTAGCTAAAAGTGTTAAATTGCGATGCATCAAAATATTACTCGCTGAGATTCTTAAATTGTCACAGCCTTTTCCTTGCTATTGAACTAAGGATGAATAAATAAAGGAGGAGACTGATTTTTAAAAGCGGAACTGTTTGCTTTCGTTGTATTTGGGAAAAGCTGCCTTGGAAGCAGCAGTGTATTGGACAGTTCATTTCTTTAATATGAAACATGTTTCGTTCAAACCGATTCTTCTCTTTTGAAAAGAGTGGATTTAAGATTAAGACATTGCCAAAATTCGAACACCTCTACTTTTATTGTCCTGATTCTGTATAGAGAGATATTATTCGAAGTATAATCTAAAGAAATTTTATTTTGTAATGATATGTATAGAGTTTTAATATTAAAAGAATTTTAAAAGTTTTTGAATTTTCTTGAAAGGGAAATTCGTTTCATACTGGGATTTAACAGACTTCATTAAACGTATTCTAATCTTCCTTTACCTTCTTGTACTTTAATTTTTTGTTTATTTAAAAATATTTCGAAATTTTTAAATTCAATTTCGGCAAAAATCTTTTATGATTTTTTTCTTTCAAATAATTCTTGTAAATTCCATGTCTGAGGAATACTGTGCATTATTTTTTTAATAAAATATACTTTTGGCAACCTAAAAACCATGTGTATTCACTTATAATTGCTATAATAAAATGTAATTTCAATGCTTTATATCCATTTAATTCAAGCCATAGTTTGTCCTTACCACAGTTTGTAAAACTATCATTGCTTTACTACCCACAGTTTGTAAAACTATACCACAATCATTCACAAAACTATCAATAATTTATAATAAATATATATTGCTATAAATAAAATTAAAATTGATTTATTTCATTTTCATCATAAAATTAGTTTATTTCTTATTATATATTGTTTCCTAAAATTACAATTGTGTTCATATAGAATCAACACATATCTACTAATTGTGTAATTAAATAATTTAAATAAGTATTTAATGTGTAATGTGTGTTTTGTAATTAATATTAACTATATTATGAAAAAAATTAAATAAGAGATCAAATCAGGATTATTCTTATGATTCTTTACATAATTTTTTTTCATAAGAATCCCATCTATTAAAACTTATCTCATTTAAGCTTTTTTAATATAAAATGAAACATTTTTACTTAATCTTATTAAAAATAATAATTTCATTACTATACTGAATTCCTTCATGGATGCAGAAATGCATAGTATTTTAATTTATTTTATTTATTTATTTGAATTCACACTTTTGGTATTTTAATAATGGCGTTACTACAAGGTATTTATTGTGATCTTTACATAGATAAATCATATTCAAAGAAAAACTTAAGCAAAGTGACACTTAAATACTGGTTATACCTAAAATACTTATAGAATAGAAAAAATTATCTGTTAAACAATCTCCAAACATGAGTTAAAATTTCTCATTTCGTTTATTAATATATTAATTTTAATAAAGTTTTTTTTTTCAGATCTCTATCGATGCACTGATTTGAAGCTTATAGAAGCATAGAATCACCTTGTGCTCTCTTCAAAGAGAGAAAATCAGGTAAGAAAAATGCTCTTATTTCTTTCAATATAAAATTTCTTTATTAATGCATCTCCAGGAAGACAGGTAGGCTTATGGCGCATTGAATTCGATAACTGCGGTTGATTCGTACAGGTAAAAGACGTATTTTTCTCAAGGCAATCTGGTATTACAAGTGAGTTTTGCTTCCAATTGCTGAGAAGCATGATGTAAAATATTGTTCTAAATTACAGCTTTCTACTTAAAACAGAATAATTAGAATTAAAGAATCCCTGTTGTAAAGAATTTTAGAGGAAAACAATATAACCAACAACAATATTTAGAAACAGCCTTTTGTTAGTGTGCTTAAAGAGCAGAATTTTTTTATTTTAGTTATTTCTGCATTTTAATCTTAAGAACTATTATTTATCAAACTCATTACTAGGTGGCGTCATTAGAAAGAAACCAAAATTTATTTAACTAAAGATTAATTATGAACTGAAATTATAAAGATAAAGTATTTTCATCGAGAATGCAAGAGTATACAAAATTTGTAATCTAAGGCACAACAGGAAGTGGATAAAAAAATCGATTACGAAGTTTTATATTTTCAAACAAAAATAAAATACTAGCCGAATAAAAATTATTATAAACATTGTTCATGAGAAAGCTAAGTTTCGATGGTATGCAGTTAAAAACATAATAAAGGAATGGATAGAAAAAGGGAGAAAAAAGGAAGAAAAGAAACATTTTTCAACCATGACTAGTTTTAACTTTGTATACGTTATATAAATTGATAGATATTTAATTATTTGAGCTGAATGATTGAATCTATTGTAAATCTATACCAATTAAAATATTTTATCAATTGACATCAGGACTAGAATTTAATTCTAAAGCGAAATCAATCAATCAAATAGGATTATACAAAATATATATTAATTTTTTCTTTCTTTAAGGACACTTTCCGTTCCCCATTGAAATACACACCAGGGAGATGTGGCTATCTGAGAAACATTTTTTTTCTCTGCATGGTGCCCCAAAAGGTTAACTTAATTCTAACCACCCGCTATTTAAACTAACATATGACAAATTCATTCAAGTTTGCATTGTATTTTTCTTAATCGTTCGATTCAGTATTTTCATTCTGATGTATTAAAATTAGTACAACGAATATTTCTAATAATAAAGCTTGCAGTACTATTCAAATGATCTGAAATGTCCAGAAATTCTAAGTCAACCACAAATTATATAAAATATTTCATTGTTCGAAGCATTAGTATTAACAAAAGCTATTGAATATCTGATTTGTTTTCTTGTTTTCAGATAATTTTTATTTTAAGAATTTTTTTATTTTACATGCTTGATGTCATTTTTCTTCTTTCTATTTGGTATAATAAAATATCTTTTAAAAATTTATTTACGTCGACTATAATATATCAACCTTAATAAGTTGTCCATAATTTTAAAAGCTTTTTTAAATCCCCACGTAAAATCAATGACTTTTAAACCACAAAAATAAGAGGTAAAATCGCATGAAAGAAGAAGGAACTAATCTAATCCAATATGAGTTCATAAAAATTCTTAAAATAATCCCAGCACATCCGCTGTTTAATAGAAAAAAATTCATCTTCGCTTCATATTTAAGAAGATGAAACATAGAACTAAAGAATTTTATTAGTTGGTAAAAGAAAAGCAAAAATTTAAATTTTAGAAATCAAAATCCAATGTAAAAACTTTAAATTCATTTTTTTATTCTAAAATAATTTTAAAAACCAATCATCTGTAAAATTTTACTCGTGCATTCATTTATTATTTTTTTCTTTTGAAATCCTCCTAAAATACTCTTAAAATCCTCGTGGAAATTTAAAAAATAGTTTTTAACTCTCAAGTTTAATCAAGTAACTTTTACATTTTAAGATTTTTAGGAAAAGAAATCCTTTATAGAAACTGTAATAACTTTTATGCAATACATATATTCATAAAATATGTCCATTGCGCTACATTTTTCAACTCAAAATCTCTATTCTTAACATATGATTAATTTCCATTTAATGAAAAAAGATAGAATAAAAGGAATTCAGCACGTTTACCCAAATAACTTTTAGATCTGAAAATTCTACAGGAAAAATCCTTTATAGAAAATCAAATAACTATTATGCAATACATACATTCATAAACTCATAAAATATGTCCATTACGTTTCATTGTTCAACTCAAAATCTCTATTCTTCCCATATGAATGAAAAAGGAATAGAATAAAAGGAATTCAGCAGTTAATAAAAGAAAAGGAAAATCATTAATTTCAGCAATCAAAATTCAACGAAGGAAAAAAAACTCGCAGGAAGAATAAAAAAAAGCCAAAACTTATTTTCATCGCGTACTGTATTCTAAAAAAAAAAAAAATTACTTTCTTTCAAGGTTTTAAGCAGTCTTTTCCAAATCTCTCCTCGTCTTCTACTACCAAAGCTACTGCAGGAAAGCTACGGAGAAAGTTTTCCTTCTTGGGTAAGCAAATCATAGAAAGGATATGGTATTTTCTATACAGTTTATTTATTTTTGAAGGAATGTTTTATCCTCGACGAAAGCGAACTGTTTTTCTGAGCTGATTTTGTATGAAAAACCCAGTAACTTTCGAC
This sequence comes from Argiope aurantia, assembly GCA_026543865.1. Classification (NCBI taxonomy): domain Eukaryota; kingdom Metazoa; phylum Arthropoda; class Arachnida; order Araneae; family Araneidae; genus Argiope; species Argiope aurantia. The sequence continues at coordinate 21,958 of JAPMOR010016510.1, read as the reverse complement.
TATTGAAAGCAGTTTCCTATTTAAATCTTACGCGCCGGCGGAATTTGAAACATTTTCATTCCCACCTAAATTACTCAGGTTCGGTCGGTTCTTTCTTCAGAAGAATTTCGAATGAAAAAAAAAATTATAAATAAAAAATACAAGAGTTTTCATGTATCTTTCTATAGATTTCTTCCTTCCCTCTCTTTTTCTTTCTTTCTTTTTTCTTTTTTTTAAATCCACAAAAAAGTAAAAATATCAAACTTGGAATAAAAATGCGATACTGGATTTTCTTAAAAATGTTTTCCTTTTTTTTTATTTCCTTTCATTGTTATTGCCATTTTTCTTCCAAAACACGCGAATAAGAATTTTCCGCCAACCGTTCGATGCAAAGCTGGAATGCTGCTGGTTGTGACCAGAATTAAATTTAAGGCTTCGCATCCGACTCTCGGATCCTGGAATATTTTAGAAGTTTCACTAAGTATTGGCCACTTCATAACACACAATGAAAGTGTGGAATGGAAAAGCGAAACGGAACAGCACAGCTGTTATATGTATAAAAGGACGGGATACAATCGGGAAATTCAATGAAGACTAACTAGCAAAGATGCCAGGTACATGGCGTGCTTATCGAAATAAGAAATATTCTACAGCAGAAGCTTGGTATGTGTATTAAAGATAATTTTTACCAAAAAATACTAATGATATTCTAAATATTGATAAATAAGTTTTAAAATGTATTGACTAGTATTTTCTTTCTCTTCCGGTTGCGTAGAAAAAAAATTTCTATTGAAATTTTTTTAAATAAAAGAAAACAAACATATATTTCTTTTATATCTCTCATATATTTATTTATTTATTTGGATATTGCCGGGTATAAACAGCAGAACTCATTTAATTAATTAATTAATTTGAATTCAGTATTCATTGTCTTAATCCTAATTATGTTCCGACTAACTCTCCGGTATATGCCTAAAACAAAAAGGCTAAAAAACTTTAACAAATGCGACTGACACAAAATATAAGGAAATACATTTTAAATATGGTAGGACAAAATATTCAATTCGTAATAACTCGTCAGTACGAATTATTCAGTAATAAATATGACATGAACAAAATACACAACAATATATAATAAATATAACATGATAATATACGCAACAATATATAATAAATATAACATGATAAAATATACAACAATATATAATAAACATGACAAAATACACAAGTAAGAAATATGGCATGACAAAATGCCAGCAATTCAAGATAAATATGATTGTACAAAATATACAATAATACATGATAAATATGCTTGCAAATAAATATGACTTGCAAAATGACATCAGTTCAATGATATAACATTGTGTATTTATCTTCATAGTTTAAATTCCTGTATTTGGTATAATATGAAAATTGTTGAATAAAAATGTCTGTTTGATTTGTCAAGCGACCATAGTTCAAAAGTTTAAAATGTGTTTCTTATAAATTTTAGGTATCTTCAAAACTAGTTTATAATTAAATAAACAAAAAAATAATAGCAAAGAAATGCAACTGTTGATATACATTACTTTATGATATTACGCAGCATTACATAATATTGCAGAACGTAATGCAGTTAGTTGCATTTCGATCAAATGCAATGCAGTAACACGTCAGATGTTAAGAAAAAACTATCAGTGAAACGTATATCAAAATAATCAATTCTATGGACAACTAGAAGCATTCATTGATTGTCCGTTTCTATCGTAGCATGCATTATTTCATAACGTTTGAGATTTTAAATTGATTTTTTCAAAGTATCCTATATATCACTAAACCCACAAAAGCTATAATTACTTAGTAATATGTTCAAAATATACCAAAATGAGCAAAAATGCAGCAATAATACAGCGCCTAATAAAAAGAACTGATCAAAATTTATACTACATTATAAAAGATCTTGATTCACTTTAAATCCTCGTTTGCAGGTTAAAACTTCCTATATTTGTATAGTATGAGAGTTTAAAGAATCAATTGGTATTGTTGTGTTTACCTGACTGGAGATTAAAATTGCAATGTCCATTCTTAATAGATACAGTCAGCAAGAAAAAATCCAATCGGACAAAATAAAATCAGCAAGAAATGTAGCAAACGATATATCCGTCGATAGCTCAGTTTTCAGAACGGTGGACTGCAGCAAACGATAACAATAACGAGAAAAGAAAAAAAAATTATATGAATCTGCTGCATAAAGAATATTTACTTGAAAATGAACCTGTATTATCTATCGGCAAAACGCATTCGATTCAGAAGAGCTAATCAAATGATCATTTTTTTAAATTTGTTTCTAGTCTCTGAAATGTGCATTACCTTTCCGAAAATAGGTTTAGTTGCTTCATTGAAAAATAATCGTGCCCAAAGATACCAAAACTACTCTCTGGTAACGAATTTTCTCTACAATTGAACGAAATTTTCATTAGTATGTTATTTGGATATTTCTAAATGAATGCATACATGTTTTTTTTAATGAAGCATCAAGAAAATGATGGAAAAAAATATTGAAAATATGAATTTTGAATAATTTCTCCAAATTTTTTTAACAGAAAGTCTTTATTTCCAGTATGTAAAACAATTGTTTTCTTAAATTTCAATTCCTTTTGGATTAATGGCATTTTGTTTATTGATTTTTAAATCAATATTTCACATTTTGGTTTTCCTGGAAAAATAAATATGTTTTGCAATTTTCTCAGAAATACACGATTTGGAATTATTTTTTTAACAGTTTTTTGAAAAATTCTTTCATTTTGAACACACAACATGGAATTTGAAGGAATATATCTTTAATCGAACACACATTTCGGCAATAAAAATAAACTTTTCCTCAAATATAAACAATCTATTTTAATAACATAACCTTCATGGAAATTTTTTTCTCTGTATGCTTCTAGTTTTTTTTTCTTTTTCCTTCATCATATTTGTATTACAAAGAACATTTATTTATTCTCTTTTGCTACACAAAATAAATGAATATTTTATTATTTTGTATAAAGTGAAATACATTTTTCCCAGAATATTTCTAAAACGTTTCGATTAGAAGTGATTTTTATCAAAACAATTTTAATAAATCTTACACTTAAAAATTAAATTTATAAAAATCTATATTAATAATAAGAACTAGATGCCAAGTTTTACTTCTTATTCCAATGCATAAAATAAATAAAAATTACAAATCTAAATGTAATTATGACGCAGTGAACTGGAGCTTTCTTTAAAATAATATATCTTACCAATTAATATTTGATCCAATAAGGAAAGGGAGTGTAAAAACTTTAGAAATTTTCTACTTATAGCAATAAATTTATTAATTGCATCTTTTCGAAAGCAATTACACAATGTAAGATAAAGGTGAACTGCTTCTCCCATTTGCTTGGAGATCTGCTGATTAACGTAAAAGCAATTAAAAAAGGAATGAAATATTTTCTTTCTTCGAAAATTCAAAGTTCATTTATATGAAATCCCTTTCCAAACAACTGTAAAACCAGAAGTGGTTTCTTGACTCTTTTTAAAACAGTCCGATTTTGCAGCCTTTTCTTAGAAATGGGTAATTTAAATCTTCAGAAGATATTTATTCTAAGAATGCTATACATTTTCCTAATCGACGGAAAGTTATGACAACACTGAAACGAAACCTTTAAAATGGAGCCCAAAGTACGAAAAAAAAATGTTTTAATTACTTCCAGGTGCTCCTTTTCTCGCGCATTAATGCTCTGTTTAAGAGTAATTGTATTTCAAGAGTAAAGCATGTGAAGGCGTAAGTTTTTATCGCTCTTGAACGAGCATTACCATTCCTTAAAATTTCATCTCTCTCACGAGTTGAAGCAGTTTTCGAAACAATGTCCAAAATATTATTTACTTCAAAGAATGAAGGAGAGTATTTCTTTTCACTCAATTCTTTCTTAAAGACCTACATTGAGATAACTGATATAAATTCATTAAATTCAGAACATTTGAAATCAATTTGGAGTGTTTATGACCATTTCTGTTTAGCCCCGATCCGCGACATTTAATATTACACCGTGGTTATTTGAAATTATGTATTACACGAAGTTCAAAGTATTATTTATTCTATGTATATTGTACAATTTACATTTTGAGAAATTCGATAAAATTGTGTTTATGGCATATATTTTCTGATCTTAGGATCTATTATTTCTCATATCCTCACTAGGTGGCGCACTTAGAACAGAATCGAAACTTAATTTAAATCATAATCATTTCCTATTCTAACAGGCGCTTCCTTATAAAAAGGCTTTTCTATAATTAATGCTTCCTGTAACATTTTGATAAAAATGTACATAGTTTAATATACATTTTGAGAAAATCGATAAAATTGTATTTATGGCATTCTTTAAGTAGTGTATTTCGTAACAGAGTTAAGAAAACCAGTACTTGTGTATTAATTGCATGTCACTGGCGAACAATACTTACGAATTATTGATCTTTGGCCTGAAACTAGCTTGCTATCTTTGGCAACTAATGCACAAGTACCAGAAAATCGAATATGTATTTCACACGCCTTTGTTTCTGACCAATTAAAACTAAAATTTGATATTACACTACAATTGCAGCAGCACGATAACATGCCGAATTTCATTTATTTAAGTCATAGCATCCTTGTCATTTACATTTACAGTTTTTTACGTATATGAGAAGGAGTATTTACCTCTAGAAGGTTTGGAACCTAAATGGATTTCGTTCAAAACTTGATAGAAATCTGCAAACTTCGTCTTCACTTCATATACCAAATTTCCTTAAAGCGTTTTTGAGTGTGCTCAAGGACATTATAAAAGATATAAAAAATATCTATTTCTTCTATTCAGAGCTATCTGAAATGTGGAGATTCTTTGAGATTTCGAGTTCGAATATTTTGACGATTATTCTTTGTATGAAGTAAAGTAAAAATGAAATATGCAACTACGATTTCAATGTATGTTTTAGTTTATAATATAAAAATTCTATAATATTTTGAAATCCCAAACTTATTACTTTAAAATTCAATTAATTCTGAAAAGAGAGATACCAAGCGCTAATTTAAATTTAATTTTACGATTTAAAAAGTGTCAGACATGATGCAACTGATATGTGATTTATAGGATGTAAAATATCATTAAAACGTCACATATTTGGGCTAATATTTTTATGTTTGATATGCTGATGCTGAACAATATTCTAACTATATGAAAATCTACTGTCTACAGAAAATAGTAAATTTCTACGGCAAGACGTGAATTAAAAATTTATGTCTATGCCTTTTTCGTACAGGACTCTTTGAATTGAAACGCAAAAATGGTTTCAAGAAAAGTCATTGTAACAAGTCTGAACTACTAATTTTTCAAAATTTCGCTTCTAGTTATTATTTTCAATCAACAACGAGGAATGTCATTATTTCAGCGAATGTGTCATCTTTTTAAGACAATCTTAATGAGTATAAAATAATTCGATTCTTTTTTTTTATTTATATAGCAATGAACTCTTATGTTTATATTATTTCAAAATATATAAAATCTGGCAAAAATATTATTTCTCGTGTGTAACATTTTGTGTAGTATTATAATTTTATTACAATAGAAAACATAAAAGAGCCTCCCGATCGATTTACACAGGCATTTCTCTGAGATAAAATAATAAGAAACCCAAAAAATATTAATGAATCATTTATGAAAATAACTTTCCTGAGAAATACTATAATTACATGGTTTTATTTTATATACGAAATGGAAAAACCATTATTAACAGGTTTACTATCTTTAATAACTTCAATTATTTGTCATTTTCCTGTAGATAGAAACGAAAATGAAAGAATATCTTTCTAAAACATCATGTATCTATAAATTCAATTTAGATCTTCTAAAATATTTCATTTATTATTTTATCCATATATAGATAAAGAAAGTCATCTTTTATCGTGGTTCAATAGATATTTTCTTAACTATTAGAGAGAGGCGTGTGCTCATAGTTAAATAAATGGTTTAAGAGATGCAAATAATTATATTTTATATCTTTGAGTCATTAAATGTATTTCTGAAAAATTGTGATATCTAAATTTTTATACAGACCTCTAATCTTCCAGATATATTTAGCAAAATATTCTTGGCATATAAACATTTTCAACAATAATAACAGAAAAAATCCACTTTTTTATAGCCAAAACTTATCGAGTTATGAAGCTCTGGATATTACTATTTTAGACTGTTTTCCATTTTTGAGACAGCTGCGTAAAGGAAAATCATTCAATCAACTGACACTCTCGCTTCAAGGATGATGTTGATTGATCTAAAATAATTAAACTGAAAGCTTCATAACTCCGTCAGCTATAATCGCTTGACAGTGAAACTTTATTTTTGTTTATAATGCTAGTTAGTCATGAAATTTACCGAATAAGAATAATAAAATAAAACATCTCTATGAGAATTTAGATTTCGCATTTTTCGTTATAATAATTTAATTTAATAGTTTATGTTTTAATAATAATCTATGTTTCGCTTCACTTGTAGTATTCATTATGGCTTTTTAACTTTCCGGTTTTTTACTTCTCAAGCTTTTACGATTTTTGTTTTGATTTCCAGATTTTTGATAATAAGGAATTATCTATTTCTTTAAAACACTGATAGAAGTGGCTCTTTATACATTGATTTTTTTCTAGTTCTTATTCTTTATTTCTTATGATATTCAATGTGGAATCAAAAGAAACATAAAGCACCTAAACTCTGCTTAGGTATCAAGCGTGATAACGCCCGTGCCTTAATGTTATATGCAAACCCTTATATCAAATAGACAAGCATTCTTCAATTTTAAATCTATATTCTAAACAATCAACTAAATTTGCGGGCTTCTTAATATTAATATTCCATTTTGTACATAATCTGCTTATCTAATATTCTAATAGAATGGAAAGGATTTTAGTTCTCATGAATTTTTTTGTCCAAGAATAATTTTTTAATTCTTCTCCCATATGATTATATTTTTAAGAAAGAATTTTATATTTTATAAAGTCTATAATTTCTTAATTTAATTAATTTTGTAATCAAAAACTTTCATGTCAAAACAAATTAAGAAAAAAATGCGGTTCTGATAGAATATTCTTAGCAAATTAGATAATCACATTCATAGTATTTTCTTAACTTTCAATGAATATAAATGAAAAAATGAAATTCGTCTCTGTAAATATATTGTGTCTTCTTTCTTAACAATGATGTCTCATTTCCGATAATATATAAATATTATTTTCTGCTTTTAGTGCATTTTCACCATATGGCGTTTAAAATCTTTCTTATTATTTTCTACTTTAAAGTCTTTAATACACTTCATAATGCAAGGTTACAAAAGTTTGAAGTCTAAAAATTAATTTCAATGTGTCACCACTTCTATGAAACAAATTTTTCGTTAGATTAATATATTAATTAGTAATTAAGTTCAACTATTTTATTGCCTCTACAGGCAATAACCTCAAAGTTTTGTAATTCTAATATATGAGGAATTCATGAAAATTCCATCATAATATTTCACCCTCACAAATATGACACTTTAAGTAAAAGAGTTTTTGAACAAAAACAATATATACAATATTATTCACTTATCCGAAGGAAATACTCTTCAGAAATGCGAGCTTCCAGAGAAAGGCAATAGCAATGGTCTCCCCTAAACTTCCTCGAATACTCCCTAATGAGAATATTATCCGCCCCTCCCCCTTCCTGATTAAGAATTTGAAATTTTGAGCAAGGCCATGAACACTACAAGCGTCCAGATATTTATTTTCAGACCCATATATGAAGGCTTTGCCATATATGAAGACTTTCGTTGTAGTATTATAGCAAAGAAAGCCTGTTATGCATTTTCGACACTTTTTTGCCAACCGATTGAAACTAAAATTTGACACAAATCAACATTTTCAGTAATACGATCTCTAAAGAAATTTCATTTATCTTAATCATTGCATTTTTTTAGTAATCGCGTTTACTTGTTTGCGAGTATACTGACTGACAGATAACCATTCCCTTGGCGGATTTGATCTCAAATTTGAGACGGGTTTATACTATAGATGCGAAAACTATGTACCAAAGTTTACCGATCTAGCTCTTTACATTTTGAAATTCACTTGCACTCGAAAATGCAAACTTCCTCTAAATAGATTTCGATCAGAATTCGACAGAAATCAACAAATTTGGTTTAAAGATCTCATACCAAATTTCATCCGTATAAATCAAAGCGTTTTCTTAATTATTTTATTCACAGACAAATAGCCATGATTCTAAGTTCTGACTCGGGAAGATTTAAAATGTGAAGATTCATCAAAATCTCGAAATGAAATTTTTTGACAATTAAAATATTTCCTTCTTGTATACTTCGAATACGTGAAATCAAAATTTCAAAATATTTAAATTGAAACATGCAGTTCACAATGAAATCAAGAACATGATAAGCCTTACATGAGTTGCGCCAGTTTAATTAAGGAATTCCTTGAGCTTTTAACAGTAGGTATGGCATTACAGCATACGAGGTGGCATATGATATACAGTATAGAATTCGAGATGGCATATGATACGACATTACAGCATATGATTTGGCATATAGTATAAGGTTACGGCATGCGATATGGCATATAATATACGGTACGGCATACCATATGGTATTACAGCATACGATATGTCATATGGTATACGATACGGCATACAGTATGGCATTACAACATAAAACAACAAGTAGTTAAATGCCAGGTGTAAGCAGTCTGTGGTGTAATTGTGGCGTCTTTAAAATGCAAATGTCATGTAAAATGCAAATATGCACCGAACGGTAGAACTCATAAGGGAGGATATTGAAGACAAATGAATAATCTTCATTATGGCGATGCTTCTTAGCCAAATTGTTTCAGTCTATCTAGCCGCGTCCATAGCCAATAATTCATGATAAAATGAAAGTGTGATCTCTTTTGTTGATGGTCGGAAAATTCTTGAAGGATTTAGGTGCATCCTAACATAGAAACCTGACTTCTGTCCTGTATATAGGTTGCTTTTCCGTTTTTCTTTTCTTTGATTTGTTAAAAGACTTTGAAGAGAAACTAGCTTACATTAGTTTACCTCTTGAAAGTAAAGCAGGAAAACCTTCAACTCCTAACCGCAGCACGTAATTTGTTGCTTCTTGTCGTTTCTGGCTAAGTTATACATTAACAACACAGACATGATATATTAATAATGCCCTTCCAATTCAAGTTCCTCAATCAAGCCACAATTTAACGCTAAAGACCGCCGAGTCTCACTCAATGCTATAATTAATATTAATAAAAGAAGCATAAAACTATTCATTAGGAAAACAAATGGAAGTTATAAAATCCACATAACATTAATTCCAAACAATAAATTGAATACCTATATTCTATATACGTTCCTCATTTATGAAGTTGATGGAGTATAAATTGATTAATTTTATTAATGAATCAGAGAATTTGTTTGCAAGAATTTAGTAATTTCCTGTCTGAGAACATCCTTCAGGATTGAATTACAATTACTCTCGCTACATGTTTATTGAACCAATTTAACGCTACGAAATATGATAACGATTATAATGATGTGTGCAGACAACAATATACTTAACCCCTTATATTCTATATACATTCCTTATTTATGTAATTGAGGGAGTATAAAATGAATACTACTGTTGAGGAATCAAAGAATTGGTTTGCAAAAATTTAGTAATTTCCTGTCTGAGAACATCCTCCAGGACTGAATTACAAGTACTCTCGATGCATGTTTATCGAAGAAATTTAGCACTACGAAATATGTCATTTAAAAATGTATGCATTGAGTATAGCTTAGCTTAAAATAGAAATTTTCTGTTAGACTTCAACACGTATATTGAGTTAATATAGAAGAGATTGGCTCTTGTAACTGAATCTGCCCTTCTGCCCCTCAGATGTAGACAAAATTGAAATAGAATAAAAGATGTCTGGAAAATTCGCTGAAAAGTAATTCTCCAATGCTGTAACAATGCTGCTAAATTTCATTGTTTCGTCAGCTCAGTATTTCGACGGTTATAAATGTTAAAGTTTGAATAAAAGGTATCGAAATTCAGGAAACAAAATCTGGGCATTTTCAGAATAATTCTTTTTATTTATTTCATCTAACATCCATGACTGGAAACAAATACTGCTCGTGTGATACCAGCATCTTTTCAATTCAATGCACATTTCCATGACGTAAGTAGGACGTAACTGAATATGTCAGAGCGACACTGGGTACAGTTAGATGTTGAGTCACATTCTCAATCATGTTTATAATGGAATTGTGACATCTTTCTATATTATAGTTACAAGCTTTTATTAAATCGAATTCTCTGTAACATTTTTCTGCCCGAAATCAGAAAATTTTAGTGAAAATTATTTTTATCTTATAAAAAATGAATAGCATAAAAACATTTCTTAGTAATTTCAAATGAATGCATTTATCTTACAGAAATGTATGGCGTAAAAACTATTTTCAATTAACTTAGGTTTAACTGAGGATTGTATTGATCTTATAAAATGGAGGCATTAAAAAATGTTATCAGTAATTTAAATATATGGAATAAAATACAGCAGTGCATTATGTAATTTATATGGAGATACAGTTCAGCAGTCAATGAATTGAAATTAGATATTAAATTATTCAATGATTTCGGTTCTATGAGTATGTACAAATAAAAAATAAATTTTAAAAATTGAATCGAATAGTTGAATATTGTAATGTTCATCCGACATCATATGCAGAGAAATGGAAAGTAACGATAATTTGATATCGAGATATATGCAGTCTCTTATTTCACAAATAAAAACCAAGTCTTGAAAGTATCACGCTCCACATTATTGAAGCGTTTCTTGAAGAATGTATAGTCTTGTTTTCCTAGATAGAAAAAAATGCATAGAGGGCGCTTCTTTTATTAGGGATTAGTGTTGGTGAGTTTGTCATATATTTATACACCTACATTTCATACATTAATAAACTACATTTTTCTATGAATTTTTTTCAAAATGCTACTCATAAAGAGTAATTTTTAACCCATTCGAATTCTTATATAATTTCGGGCAAATATTTTCTTTTCAAAGTTATCTGTTTGAAACGGGCAAGATTTACTCTAACATTTCCAAAATTTGCATTTTGTAACCCAAAGACGCCATTTTTAAAATAGCACGGATCTACATTTCTTATTCCATGAAGCTTTTTGTAACCAGTAGATAGAAATCCTTATGCCATAGTCAGTCGTTCTAAACTAAACAATGGTCATTAGTACTGAATTGCTGAAAATTGTGAGATGGGCCACAAATATTTACTAACGTAACTTGACGCAAAGCCTTCGCTGAAGGGCAATCGCATTATCCCTTGCTGGTCAATCAATAAGCATTGGCACTGAATAACGTGAAACAAGATTGCAACGTTGTTGAACAATCAACAAGTTTTAATGAAAAATGAAGGTGTTAAATAAAACGAATTTCAAAATAAGAAAGAAACGTTCATTGTTAATTGCAAGTTCTAATTCCGAATCTTGATAAGGACAAATTTCTACAAAATGGTCTAAGACATTTAACATCTCACTTGGATCATTCCGAAACCTTTAACTAAGAAGCAATCATTTATAAAGACGTATGGCGACAGGAAAAAGCAAAAAAAATGAAATCCATCATTTTTTCATTTCATGAAGAACAACTTAACAATGCATTAGAATATTAACATGTTTCAGCAAAACCTAGTCACACACTTAAGATGTATTAAAGAAACATTAGCGAAAATACTTTTTCTTACATTTAACGGTCAACATTTATCATATTTGATTCTTTTGTAATCACAATTACAGTTTCCACCAAATCGATCAATGTCTTCTTTAAATGACATATCATAATTTTATCCAGCCAGGCTTTAACTACTGCTACGCGGCTGGCTGAACGCCAGTTACAAAGTTCCGAAACTGCAGACTTCGTGCAAATGTACGATAGTGAAGGTAGATGAAGGTCCAATGTTCTTGTAAGCTACGCTTTATTGATAACTAAGAGATACTAATAACAAACAGTTACATTTTTCATGTGGAATTAAAGTTCATATCTTCAAACCAGGGAAGTATAGATTTTCATTCGGTCGTTCCCAACTATTGTTACTAGTTAAAAAAGATTTGTTATGTTTTCAACTGCAAGGATCGTTTTATTATAGATCAATTTTTACGGAGTATAATTAGTAATAAGATGATTTGGCTTTATTTCTTTTGCCGCCCTATCACATTTCAGTCTTTTAATCTTTACTATCCCAGGCAGTAATTTTGACTGCGAGAGCTTATATCGTTAAGATGTGTACTTAACTTTGGAATTGGTATTGTGTGACGTTAGTATCAACGATGCGAAAGTTATCCATCAAATCGTACAGTAGCAATACTTTTCACCGGAGCGATTTTGGCTGCTTGCCAATAATTAGTTTTATGGCTCTCGGGTTTCGCTTTAACTTTTCGAAATGTGATAACGCAAGGTCCATGATTGAAATAGGTCTTTAATTTAAGATTACGCTTTAAGTAAACATGATTGAGATATGGGAAGTAGCAGTAAAATAGCGATATGGTGATTAGGTGACTAGTAATCAACATTTCATTTTAGGAGAAACCAAGTTTATGTTTATAACCATACTTGGCAATTCGCTCGGTATATCTCCAGAGGATTGTTTTCTTTCTTTAAACTGGTAGTTTTCTGAAGATACTTTCGTTAGTTCTGCTCTAGTTTTTAGTGTTATAAGTTAGACGTTGGTTTTTACGACTTTCAAATAAAGACTATTTAGTTGATTATTTATCTTATAATGGACATAATGGAAATGGAAATAATGGAAATTCACATAATGGAAAAATAAAAAAGTATACTTTAAATAATGATTAAATAAACTATGACCTATTTCAGCTTATGTACATTCTATATGATATTAAATAAACATGAAATCAGGTTTACAGCTTCCAATTTTCAAACTTCTGTCTCAATATCATGCATCGAAACATTTCGAAAGTATTAAAATAAACTTAATAGACTTATTTAACAACTTTCTCCAATTTCTGCTACAAATGAAGTCAAATGTATAATGCATTGAATATATTTATTATAGTTATGATATGGAATATGTATCACGAAGTTTATAATCAAATAGAACAGCAAGGAATATATTACTATTAAGTAATTTGTTTCAAAGAATTCCATACTGATATTTGGATAAAAATCCGCACTGATATTTTGTTCAATTAAAATCCGTTTGTCCATTTATTTTATGATAAGTAATGATCATATATTAGAGAATAGTGGGATAGTTAATATGCATCATATCTATAGTATTTCAACGTAAATTTCTAAAGGATTGTGCCACTTTCCAGTTTAAGTAAAATCATCTAGAAATTTAATGATTTAAATTGAAATAAGCTACTTTGAGTACAAAAGATCATAAAAGAAATCTGATTACAAGCATAAACATTTCATTACAGAACTAATTTAAGTAATTAAATAATATGAAATATTACCTGATGGTGACCGAAAATTCAGAAAGTTATTATCAAAGCATCTTTTCGATTTTATTTAATTAATGTTACTCAATCATGCAATATATTTTCCTTGCTTTATAAAATGCAATCCCGAAGATTAAGTTTATGATTATTTTATTAGACATTCCACGGGTTTAATTTCTAAAGTTAATAATGTTCCACAGTGATTAAATTTTTCCTAGTCATTGTTTTCTTTCTTAAACAGCCCTTGGATATCTGTAATAAAACAAAATAAATATATAAACAAAATCAGTAAGTTATTTGGAAGAATGAGTTTCTTTATGGTGATTGAGGAATGTGAAAGAAAAAAATAATTTTGCAATCATGCGTATGAAAATTTCGATAAGTTCATAAGAAGCGTTTTAGTCAATATTATTTTTCTTAAAACGACAAAAAATGAATATTAAGCAGATATTAACTCTATTAAGCTCTTTCAAAAAGTATTGCTCTCATTTTCCTACGGATTAATATACCAATCTTTATTTTATTAGGTAAAAATGTGCCATCTTTTTAAGTAACCTGTTTATTTAGCATTCATAGAACCATTGCATCATATTGACAAAAAGCCTACTTTAATTGCAATCTCACTGCATCGAAATCATCGTATCTTTTATCATTTGAAGAGTTCCGAGAACAAAAACATATGATGATTTAATGGCAGAAAGTTGAGGCAACATGTTAGACATAACAACACTTCTCAACTCCAAACATTTTTAAGAGTGAGTCTAGAGATACGTGCGATCATTCGTTGCATGAAGAAACATGATTCCTAAATGATTTTCTAATTCAGGAGTTTTAATTTGATTAATTTATTCAATTTCGCTATGCTTTTATAGTAGATATTTGAGATAATAATTTGAAAACTTGGAAAGAACTAAATACGTTCAAGGCCTTTATAATTCTACCAAAATGATGATATAATTTTCCTTTGAAAAATATCTACGCATTGAGTTTGTGATGGCTCATCACGAATTGCCTAAGATCTTTCTAATTGATATAATTGCAAGCAATCTATTCACCAACATCATCTAAATCTCGAGCGTTCTAAAAAAATTATAGGCTTTACAAATACCATTTGATGATTGAAAAAGGAAGCTGGATACAGAACTTGTAACATCCACATCATCTACCCATGATACAAAATTACGATTCAGTTCAATTCAGTTTTATTAACGTCCCGTTTTTAAAGTAACACTATGGCTATTTTGGGACGAGTCTCGTAATTTTGAACAGAGGTCAGATGGTGAGGACGAGACCTGAACTGGCATCACCTCTCCAAACTTCCACACCACATCAGTGGGACTCAAAATTACGATAGAACTCATGTTATTTCAAAATGAGATGTTAATCAAATGAAAATAAACCTATTTTCTCATATTAGAAATAAAATGTGACTGAACCATAATTAAACTTATTTAACTATATATAATCGCCATCTGCAATTACGAGGCCTGTCCTCAAATAGCCCTATTGTTGCTCTAAAAGGGGACATTAATAAAACTAAACTAAATTAACTGTATATAATATGTTATAATAATTTATAAATAATAAATACTATCTTTTAAAAAATAGAACGAGATTTCAAGCCATCGGATTTTTCTCTTCTATTCTAAATTCAGCGCTAATATCTTTTGAATAGATTTTGTTTAACTCAATAGCTTCTTCTTTAATTTTGTTGACTGCAACATCAAAACTTCATTCCATGAACATAAAAAAAGAAGACTTTAAAACTTAGCAGTCACATAACATGCGCTTCTTTGAGTTTTAAAACCCCTTAATTACGAATTGACTGTCGTTTCTTAAAAAGAAAAACCAAAGTTGATATATTGACGAGCACCCAATTAAAAGTGATTGAACAATCACACATTTTTAATTCTTCTTTATGGGTGTTCGTTCACAAATTAAAGAAGGAAAGGGAGAAGAAAAAGAAAAACATCCAGAGATAGTGGCATAGCTCCCAAGGTATCCTTCTCGCAAATTTTAATCCTCAGTTGCATGGTATTACACGAGCGATAAAATTAATTTGATGGCAAACAAATCGAGCATTTTTTGGCAGCTATTAATGAACACATTTTCTGATTACTAATAAAAAAAACTAGCATCTGAGGAACAGATGAAGGAGGGGGAGACTGCCAATTTGCATATTTTTCTTATCTCTCCTTTCAAACTTCGTTTAGCGTGTTAACTTCGTTACAAAATTCTCAAAATAAATTTTTGATTATACATAAAAAAAAACAATCTAATTAAAAAAACAAAAATTGAACAAAATTACCACTTTTAAAAAATAATCTTTTTTTTCCTTTCCGTTTGAAGATAGAGATAAATCGTATCTCTTAAAATGAGTGTATGTGTGTGGATGCTCAATCACAGCTGGAATCATGGGATTGGATCATTTTTAATGAACTCCTTTTCCCAGAAACATTTTAATTACCTTCACCCGCCATTTTTTCAACCATTAATGCTCGATTAGGAGTAATTATGAATTACCCTTCGTGTTTTCCGGAGAAAGAAACCTGGGGTGTGTTTTAGATGGGGATCTGACCCCTCAAGTACAAATAAACTCTCTTCTCCCAGCATGGCACTTGATACATAGTTCAGACACCGATTCAAATCTTTCGGCCGGCCAGAAATCTGAATTGTAAATGCGTCGCGGATGTAGAAACATCTAGTTTAATAAATTCTGAGCTATGTAATTAATTGATCTTCCGAAGACCAACGCATTACTATTCAGAAATTAATTCCGCCGTTCTATCAGGTTTCCTTCTATTTGCATTATGTCTTCCCAGATTAATCCCTATTACAAATACTGATACCTAAATATATGCAACGGAAATGAAAGCATAGGTTTCATGCATATCTATTTACCTGACCCTTTATTATTTAAATAAAACAATGGTCACTGTAGCCTTTGGCGCCGAAAGTCAGTCGCGAGATAATGATTTATTCAGCAACTTTCGGAGTATGCATTTCAGATATAGATTCCGGTCTTAAGATTGAAATACTGCAAGTGACTGGAATTAAAAATGGTAGAAATATTATGGAGGTTTTGATTTAAAGTTTAGGAACTTTTGAAGTAATTTAAAAAGTAAATTCATGGTCATAAGTGTTTTTTAGAGATCGTTAGGAGCTTTGCTACCACATCTTTTTGCCAGGTCGATATTTTGCTAACGTTAACTTCAAACATCATGATCAAAATAAAAATTCTGAAGAAATACGCAAGAAAATATTAGATTATGTTATTTCCAAAAACAATGCATTAAATGCACTTTTTTTGTATAAAACAGAGATGTTTTATAAATTATGCTCAAAATGAAGCAGAGAAAAACTAAGCGATGCATCATTTTTCCCTAATTAAATAGTCCTGGATATGATTCTAATATATTTAAATAGCTTAAAAAGAATTAAAATCCTAAGATACGTCTCTACACAGGAAACCGTTATGAAATCGCGCAATATTAAGTATCAAAATATTGCGCGATGTATCGTTTAAAATCTGATGTTGAAAAATATATGGCTGAAGAAAAGAATTTTAAAGTTTAATTTTATGGAGCATTTTCGTCTTATTATCATACAAATAAAAATCATTGTGGGTATATAGGTATGAATGTATTTTTCGCACCTCCGTCCTAAAGGGTCTAATTCAACCAAATTTCCCAGTAGTATAAAACAAGAGAAGGAATATTATCAAAGTATAAAAATTAATTAACTAAAATAATAATAAATTATTAAAAATAATAATTAATTAATTAAAAAGTTACTAAAATTTATATTTTTTTCTCACTTTGAATAGCTCTACCACAGTTTAAATTTTTTTTTTATTTTAATACTTTTTTTGAGACACTGCTTTTATTGGTTTTAAAGTAGTGATTTAACAATGCTTAAAAGCAACTTTGAGTCAATCGTTTAAATGTATGCAGGAAAATTAAAACTTTAGCGAACAAATGAAATAGACGTTCGATGACAACAGTTTCAAGCTATGGGGCTTAATGCAACGTTTTTTTTCTTGTTAATGAAGAATTAACTATTTAACTAACTGTCTCAGAAGGTTTTTTAAAATATTTCTTATACTTCAGCATTTGTGAACAATATTAGCTGGACTAACATAACAAGTATTAATAACTTAAGAAAACTATCGGATATCGCCTGGTTTTAAAAGTTGTCAGCTTTAATCGATATTTTAATTTTTTAAAAACATTTTCTGACAATAAAAGTATTTTATATATTTTAATACTTTATGGAAAGGATCCCAAGTCATACTGTGTATATCAACTATTTGCTATGTATCTTTACAAACACTAAAGACACGAATTAAAAATTATTCGTTAATCCGAAAGTAATAGATTGTGGTACTTTCCAGAAATTTTACTTCAGGCTAAAAATGAAACATCCAATTAGAAAAATATTTAATGAGCAAATTTATAATTCAAATGTAAAATGTATTCTTTTTAGAGGCTTACAAATTCACTTACGTACAAATAAAGAATTGAGAGTAAATAGCCTATTAAACATGTTTTTGATAAAACATTACATTGTTCAATTATAAATTATTGAATTAATAAAAATAGTTATAATGATACTTTTCAAGGTCATTTCCACAGTTGTGAAAGAAGCGAGTGATACTTTTTAATTGAGAAGTAATTAAAACTTTCAAAGTATAGTTGTATTCAAATGATCATTCCGTGACATACATCATTTTAATGTTTAAAATTGAAAAAAAAAGGTCCCGAAATGAATTTGAATCGCTTTAAATGAATTGCAGCTTTCTAATGACCTCTATTTCCATCCTTGTTATATAATCATGAAAAAAATTATTTAGTTTTTGAGAGAAAAAAAACAAAACTTTCAAAGTAGGAATACTTTTATTTGTAGTAACACGCATTTGACCGTTAAGAGAAATCATTTTTAAGGAGAAAAAGATTTTTAAAAATCTTAAATGTATTTAACTCTTTTTTAATTAATTGCAATAACTGTGGAAGCTTTAAAGTAGGCTGATAAGTTATCCTGTGCGAATAAAAATAGTAAATTGTCATTGATTCTTTAATAATATAAAAATAGTTATCTGAAAGTTTATTTTCTGATTCGGCACAAGCAGAAAATCCCCCTTCAGATATAAATTCGTAAAAGAATCTTGTCATTTTTAAAAATCAACTTTCATCTTATAACATTTTATTCAATAGACAAGGCATATTTTATATTCGTTCAGTTTCGATTAACAAATATATTTGAAAAATAGGAGTCTCTACAACCTAAGATTCAAATTTCTAACAAAAAGGTTGGATTTAGATAATAGGTCCCATCAAATATATTAATATAATAAAATATTTGCCTATCATTTTTATAGCTCCCACTACAAGCATTGAGACTTTAAATCAGAAATGCTTTTGACAATAAGGTAATAAATAAATCAAACATTTATTTATTCGTTAAAAATGCACAATATTCCATTTAAATGCTCGATAGTGATACACTGTTAATTTAAGGTAATCTTGTAGATGACAGTCCTAAGATACATTTTATTCGACTTTCGAAGCAAAGCTTTAAAAGAAATCAGATCACGTGCAATTAGATCTCAAATAATATGCGCGATTGTGCTTGCCGTGTGACTGTGATATCAAACGAATTTACATCATAGAATATCTAGTTTCTTTTATAAAGAAAAATAAATATCTTAAAATACGAGCAGTGCTTCCTTAAAGTAGCAAACATTAAATCTTTTTTAGATCTTAACAATTTTAATAGAATCATTTTTGAGGCGGGACAAGGGAGGGGGAAGTATTATGGTATTAAAAAAACATAAAGATTACGATGTTCGTCTAAAAAATGAATGTTTCGAGTTTTAAATAAAATGAAAAAACGCTGAAAAGGATGTTGCGTCTAGAAGTATTTATTCGTTTTTTTTTTTAAAAAATGCGTTGATTTTTTATAAAGCATCAGTTAATATTGTAGGAACTTAACAATGCGTGAATAGGTAAACTTAGTTATTTTTTAAGATATAAAAAAAATTAATCGAAGTTTTTTTTTTTTTTTTTTTTGCAAGGTAAGAGAGAAAAAAAAACATCGTGAAAAGATTACAAAGTTTGTTTGAAGAACGAATATTTTGATTTTAAATAATCCAAAAATGCCTATAAAAGGAAATTGCACCTTAATGCATTTATTCATTTTTTTTTATCAATGTGTGCTGATTTTTCTTTACAACGTATCAATTGATATTTTACGAATCAAACAATGCATAGTTTAAACTATGCGTTGTCATTGCACGTTAAGTCAGTCTTCAAAAAATTTAATAAAATTTCAGGATATATATATATATATATATATTTGCAAAGTAAGACGGAAAACAGACTAAAAGCATGGAAAAATTATAAAAAAATATTACAACGCTTGTCTAAAAAATATTTCGAATTTTAAATAATACAACAAAAAATCCTATAAAAATAAATTGTGCTTCTATGTTTTCTTTCATTTTTTATTTAT
>JAPMOR010016504.1:33049-44406 GCA_026543865.1 Argiope aurantia | reverse complement strand
TTTATCTCAAATGGATTTCCTAAAATATTGAACGCAAATGCTTCTGTCAGCTTTTTAAAAATGAATTATCTAAATTAATTCATAATTAATTCGTCTGTATGCGAAAAATTTCAATAAAGGTTTACAAAAAAAAAAAGATATTTAATTTAAGTATATTTTTGCTTGTTTCCTCCTATACGAAGCAGCTGTTAAGCACTGTGTATAAATAATTTCAATAATTTATAATTTTTCGTGTGTTTTTCTTAGTTTATAAATTTTAAATCCATCAAAAATAATGGATTTAAATTTAGAAAAACCTCTATTTACCTTTCAGAGCTTTCTATCTCCTGAAGAAACGCAGGAGAAAACTATGCAAGAAAACTGTTTCCTTGTTTTTATCTATGCGAAGTTCACCAGTCTATGTACTTTTTTAGTAGACGGGGATTTATAGAAAGACTTCTTCTTCAACAAATCCTTTTTTTTATTATTATTATTACAGCCTGTGAAGTGTAGCATTGAGCTGTTTGGGATTCCACTAACTAAAGTGTGAAAATAAATAAGAAAATGAAGCATCATTTACGATAATTGCCCCGACAATAAATGGTACTGCAACCTGTAACGTACGAGCTAGATTACTGAGTCAATAGTCCAAATCATTAATCATAGCGCAAATCATTAATGTATTATTATTGCACACATCGCAAACACTAATTTAAAAATGTTAAATATTATAATTCAGCTGATATAAATTTTAGAATCATCATTTCGGTTTCTGCTATCATTCCTTACTATAAACGATCATTTCCTTGTCACTCTCCCTTTATCAAATTAAAACAGAAAATTAAAGTGTTCTATATATTCTGCTATTATGATAGATGGCACTGGTCGTTACACCTCACGATAACATCACGCGAGGCGCCAATGCTCTTACGCCTCGTTGGTCTTTTTTATTTTTCTACTCTTAAGCACATTTTTCCTCATGGAAAAAAATTTTCAAAAATTGAGGTTGGTGCATATTTTATCTGTTATGAAATCGAATGGGAAATGGGTTCAGAAAGGTATGCTTAATGTACATCGTAATGCATTATGTAAATATTGTGTTGCATGCATACCAATATTCATTCTGAACAATTTTTAGTTTAATCCTAATTTTAAAAATAACAAATGTAGACAGAGTACGTACCTTAACATTAAATTTAGCGATTTTTAATTGGCCATGATAAGCAATTCTTTTTTCTCAGATGTCTTCAAAGCTTGCATAAAAATATTGATAGTCTCCTCATAATGTAGTTTTAACTGCCAAATTAGATATTATAATCATTTTTAGATAATAATGCGGCAACACCTAATGCTGAAAAAAACCATTCACACTAAGTCTCGCCAAATTTTTCTGATGAAGTAAAAATGCGCATGTTTCAATTTCTCACTGAAAATTATGATTAATTTACTAGTTATTATTTAATTACATTAATTAATAAATCAAATCAATTTTATTTTTCTGGATAAATTTCTCATTTTAAATCAATCTCAAAAATATTTTAATATATTACAAAAGAATCTGGCCTTTTTGGTTAAAGAATCCTTCATTCTTATTTCCATGTTTATTTTTCATAAAAGTCGAGCTTGGCTGTCTACAATGGATGTGGCTGGAAATGTGTCAATGTCATTGGAGATGCTGGAGAAAAAAATGTTTGCTCTTAAACATATTACTGCATAATTAAAACAAAATAAATAATGCGAAATAAACATAATATAATGATATAAGAATATGTAATAGGAATTATATTTCCCCCATTTCATATGGGAAAATTGGTTTTATATCCATTTTGCTTTCAGAAGATAGAAAAAGTAAAGTAAGATTCAAGATTTCGAATTTTATAAAACACGAGCAAAGGGGGAAAAAATCCGATATTTTAAACTAAATGAGAATAAATATAAAAAATACTCAAAAGATTATATATAAAACTTAATTGCAGTCTGGAAAAGTAACAGCTTCCAAACCTGCTTCACCAAAAGAAAACCAAATAAGATACACACAATCAACAAAAAGAAACGGCAAAACAGCATCTTAAATGAGTGTCGTACAATAAAGAGAAAACCAATGATACCAATCTACAAGCAGCTTGTTTGTTAACAAAAGTGGACGACTAGACAAAAATCAATTATTCGTGAAAAAAATTCATTAAGGGAAAACAAAAATTGAAATTGATTTGAAAATTCCCCGCAAAATTTAAAAATTGCATTATTGCTATTTTAAAAAATCGCCAGCCAATCTTTTTCAAATTTATTGGATGCTTTGTTTGATTTAATCTCATTCGTCTCTCTCGATGGACAGGTAAGGCGCACCTGCGAGCCTCACTACTCTTGCACGAGGAGGGTCTTCGCCTTCACCGCATGTGCCGCCAACTAAGGCAGATCGACAACCTGCAGGAGAGACTGAGGATGGCCCATGACGCCTCTCTCGACAGATACCAGCGGTGCGAGCAGGAGGACGATTTTCAGGAGATACTTGACGCACCCCCCATACAAGGTAAGATCATGTCATCCCTCTTTGTCTCATACGAGGCCAAAGTCCTTTAATGTCCTATAATATTATTCTTTACGAAAAAATGTTATACGTTTATCACATTATTAATTTAGATTTGAAATAATTCACCAGATGCCTGCTTTTTATAAGAAAATCAATATAAATTTTATCACTGGCGGCCATCTGATCACATCATATAATTCGTCCAAGTCACATTCGTAAAAAAATATGTTAAAATGTTACAGAGGTACATTTATTATATCTAAAGTAAGATGGAAATTGCAAATAAGAATTTTAGGAATGGTACAGAATTCAAAATCAAATGGTATTCTCATGTGTCTGTTATTCTGAGTGAGAACGTCATCAAAAAATAATAGACGAAATTTTTAAATGGGTGCGTGCGATACTCTTATGTTCACAGTATTTTTAAAAGAATATACGGCATTAAAAAAAAACTATAGAACAAATTGGATTTATCGTAAAATGTTCAACAGGAAATTTATTCTTCATGACACGGTGATAAGTTGCCTAATTTTAATTATCTTTCTGTCTTCAATAGTAAAAAATAAATATGGAGTCATAATTATTTTCGTCTCTTCTCCGGTTACATAAGTTTTATATACAAAGTGTACTCTAATCATGCTTTTAATAACTACTTTCTAAAAAGTTAAAGGCATTCAAACTATGTATAAAGACTTCCAGCTGGTAGAATGTTTTAAATGACGAAGAGGATTATATTTTGTATATGAACATATGAATGTATATATGTTCTGATGAAAAAGTTATGAAATTTTATTTTTATATAGTTTAATATAGAAGCTTGAATAATAATATTTACGAACAAAGTTAAAATCAATTTTTAGAGGTTAGTACAGATGTATAAAATTTGAATAGTAAAAAATTGTTTCATTTCAGATATATTATCCTACTTGCTTATCGTGCTTCATATTGTAATTCTACGTTTTAGAATCCATACATTTATAAAATAATAACTGAAAGGGAAAAAATGATGCATAACGGATTTCCATAGTTTTATTTACGATGGCTCTATATTTATATTTAATTTATAATACATTTTATTTTAATTTACAATGATTTTAAAATGAAAGTTAGTCTTAATCATCATTTGAATTATAGTTAATGTTTTCAACTTTTTAATGTTTTAAATCTTTATTACAGCGGCTACAAAATATCAACTGACATTGATGCCTCCTGAATTCAATGAATATCAAGTGGACGATCTTTTCCACGATTTGGTAAGACAGCTTTTCCATTATTTCTCTTTTTATACCAATCACAAATCAAATAAATGTAAAGACATTAAGATCCTTATTCATCTCTCATAATTCTACTTTTTCAGGGCCCTCTGAAGGTATTTAGCGCCCGTCGTCAGTGGACGGCAGCCAGGACAGTCCACCTGAGGAAGGACGCGGATGAAAACTTTGGATTCAGTGTGAGGGGTGATGCACCCGTTATCGTCGCGGCCATCGATGACAGAAGCATAGCTCAGGTGAGCACCGCTATTTTACATTCTTTAAAAGGATATCTTATAAGTTGCACCAAGATATAAACTAACCACTTTGGCGATAAGCTTGTTCGCCAAGAATACCAATTTTTAAAAAATTCCATTATACCTTTCACGAATAATTTGATATTCATGATTCTGTTAACAAAGTAATTTTACATTGTGATAAAGATGTGATAATTCGTGTTTTTTTAGTAACAGCATCTTTTCTATTCGTAGTCTACATGAGCGTTCCTAGTTGAATCAAGTAATTGACCGAGTCATCTAATTGCTAAACGCACGTTGTCGGCACGGTTGTGGTTAATATAACGGTTAAATATATAACTTGCACCTCATGCAAGTTATATATTTAATGCCAACATTAAAATGGCACTAGACATATTTTATCTGTAATAAATAAAATGAATTAAAATAAGCCTATCAAAAGAATTAAAGATTAGAAAAAACACTAACTTTGAGCACATCGTATAAATTTTCTAATATATGCTTACTACCTTACAAGCAATATAAGATAAATACTTGAACATTTGTATAAATATTGAAAACGGTTTCAATCGCATTGCAACAACAACGAAAAAAATTGTTATAAATGACGCATAAAAGCATTTTTGAAAACTACTAAAATTAATCCCTTCTGTTATTAGCCTTTCACAAACTTATTAATATCATTAAACATTCATGCCGACCAACTTTTAATAACTACATCGAAAGCATTATTTTAAATTATACTTACATAATTGAGAGCTTTCTGGTTGCTTAGCACGCAAAATTGTGAAATTAATTTGTGATATTTGTAGACACAAGGTGGTAGACGATCATTGTGATCATAAGCATTCGTTTAAAATAAAAATGCACAAAATCCGTTCGGTGATTGGAGCAGGAGAATCCTTTTATTTTTTCCCCTACAAGTAATGTACAATAAAGCAGTACTTTTTTAAGAAAAAAAAAATGGGAGATTTTTAGACTCAAGGGACAATTAGTGACATACCCAGAGATCATGACTTTTTATATGAAGTAAAAATAAAAATTAGCGAAATTGGGCCAGTAAATGGGACTACGAGTCTAATTGTTTGATTTTTCAAATTATTTTATTATTAAAAACTGGACGGCAACTAAATTGGTATCATTAAAATAATGATTCGGAAATTTAAGATGGTGCAAAAATCGTTTTTATGTCATGATATTTCCTGAAAATTTCAATAAAAGTCTCAAAAATGTTTCTTCATTTTTAATTAATTAAAATTTTATTAAAGTCACTCTGGTGGGCACATTTCCTTTCTCTCTTATGTTATATATATTCTCCTTTATTTAAGTGCTAAATTGGTGGCTCTAAGACTAACGGTCTCCCTTGAAAAACACCAACTAATATACATACAACCAAACATTTGCTTTTATAAATACTAAATGAGGACAAATGAGCTGTCGATAGTCGAGGCTTTTGCTTGAATGGTCAAATATTTACTATGGACAAAAACAAAGTTAATTTTTTAGGACTATTTTTTCTTTCCTTGTTTTTCTTACTTACAAAATATTTACTCAGTTTCATTCTTTTTGCAGGAGTCCGGTATGAAGGAGGGCGACTTCATCGTGTACATTGGCAACACGGACACCAAGTGGATGGGCCACGAGGAGGTGGTTCGGCTCATCCGAGAAGCTGGAAACGAACTCACCCTCAAGGTGGTCACGCCCATTGACCACGATTATCTCCACCCGAAGAGTAACGGCTCCTCCACCGCCAGCAGCCCGGCCTCCAACGCCTCCACCCTCAGTTCCACGGACCTGAGCCGGGTCCACCTCCGCACCAACTCCAGTCCCTTCTCCAAGGACAAGAGGCGACGGGCAACGTGGAACTTCTTCAGGCGCAGTCAGTCCAAAGAGAGGCAGTTCCCCATCATCAGTGATGTGGTCTACAGATAGAGAAAGCGAATGGAGTGTCTTCCACACAACCAAATTGGTTTCGTAAAAGCAGATGCTCTTTGGAACTAAGACATTAAAAAATAATCGATAGAATAATTTCATGAAACCTCTCTAACATGCAGCTTTCCACTAGAAAATGAAGTTATATGAATAGTCATTTGTTTGAATATGAATGAAATTACATGAATAATCGGTTGTTTGAAGTTATATGAATGGAATGTGAATTCAATCACTTTGGATTTCGTAAGATTCTAAGCCTTCGCATGTAACAATGTCTGTCTCTTGTATCAAAATACACAATTGTTAATTCAAATCTGCAATTAAGACAAAATTAGTAATTTACTTCAAAGTCAGTATTCATTTGGAAATGTTTACATATCATTTACTTCCATTTGAGTACTGTAATAACAAGAAATGTCTCAAATAAGATATATCATCTAATTAGAAGGCTAGATAAATTTGTAAGTCAAGCAGATAGACCTGAGATGTATTCAATATCTGAGAAAATAATTAGATGCCATTTTCGAATCTCAAATGAATTCATCGATTCTTACCTGTTGATTAACAAATATATCTAGCAAGTATTTTTCTAAAAACATCATTACTGTCTATTTTTCAAAGGTCTAATCGGGTCAGATTAAATTATATTTAAATTAAATAAAACAATTTTTGACTTATAATGATACTGAAACAATTATTTGTGCAACATACTTGGGCCTTGAATTCCACACATCTAATTAATATTAGAGGGAATCCAATGGACATCCAAGAAACTAATTTCCCAGAAATGTTAGTCTTAAAAAAAATTGCTATATCATTTATATCTATCACATAACATCTTTTTTTGACCGTGCATTGTGTTGTCATAAATTTTCTACACACACTGTACCATTTTCATTTATATAGATGAATTTTGCCATACTTTTTGAGTGCTAAATTTAGCAGTTTAATTTAGATTTCTGGAACATGGCCAACCCTGCAGTCTTCATCTCTATTGTGTCCCTGTTTATCGGTATTTTTATTGATTTAGATGCCATATCTATAATTTGCAATATCTTGTAGAAGAATCTTACTTTCTTTTAAATAAGAAATTACTTAAATTCATAAACAACTTCCTCTCTGAAATGCTCAACACTTTGTAAATAAGCACGGAGCAGATATTCCCATTCCAAAGTTCTCAGTAGCTTCGATTCCTATGATCTGCTCTCAAAACGATGAAAATGTCAATAATGTGCATTTTGATGCAACATGTTTTGCTATACTCAATTCATTGATTTTTTATATAGTTTTTGTAGCCGTTGATTTGTGTTGTATATTTTGTTCTACATGTTATGTAAATATTTGGAATGTTTATGATTTCTTCGTATTTTTATAGAGAT
Source organism: Argiope aurantia (assembly GCA_026543865.1). Classification (NCBI taxonomy): domain Eukaryota; kingdom Metazoa; phylum Arthropoda; class Arachnida; order Araneae; family Araneidae; genus Argiope; species Argiope aurantia. Next base: position 37,079 of record JAPMOR010016504.1, on the reverse strand, counting down.
CTTTGCAATGGGAGAAGTTATACGAAAAAATTACAAATAACTCTCTCTCCTTTTTGAAAAGGAAAGCAATTTAACTATTTATTGACTGAATATTTTATAAATCATGAATTTTTTTTTATAAACTTCCAGCTAAATTAAATCGATTATTTCTTTGATTTGCATGTTCTATTAACTTTTATTCTTAAACGTATTTACACACTTTTATTTCGCCTAATTTGTTTCATGCCAAATGGAATATTATAATCGACTTTTTGCTCACTTGATTGAAAAGTTAGTCGTAAAATTCTGTAGACTTCTGTCTTCTCAAAGACAATACACTATTATAATATTTTCAGAAAATTAAATTAATCTTTTAATGAGAATTCATTTTCATTACATACGGAGGCGCCACTTGATAGTGGTTATGAGAAAGATTATTATTAAGATTCCATGATATTTATAATAATGTATTCTAAATTAATGACTAAAAAAATAAAAAAGATTTGTTTTAATTTTGTTAATTGCTTTTTAATACTATATAATAAAAGTATGATTTTAAAACTAATTTTATTCAATTTATTGATTTATAAACAATTTCCAGCAGTATTAGCATACAACTTAACGATAAATATACTTGAAAATACAAGTCAATAAAAATGCAATTTCTGTACAAAATGATTTTAATGATGCAGATTTTTTGTAATAGATCATCTGTATTTTTCTATTGATCCATATATTCATTATTTGAATAACTGGAAGAGAATGTAGTGCCGCATCTGCATAGGTTCCACAAACTGTATTAGAGTGAAATGTACAAAATTTGTGAAAAGTGTACATATCTTTATACATACATGCGAAATGAAATCAAAGTTGTGTCTTTATATTTTTACTGAAGTGCTTTTTTTGTGTATGAGTGTTTTTGTCGAAGATGTGCGAAACAGTCCGTTTGGTATCAACATAAAATTAAATGAAATTGAAAAAAAAATGTTTAAATATTATGTGTCCTTATTATCTTCTCCGGAAAAAAAAATTGGTACTTCACTAATAAATATGACTCGTCATTTTAGATATTTTAAATATGTGATTTTCAATAAGTTTTAAACTAATTCTAGCAATTAGTTTAATAAAGCATTTAGTTTAGTTTAATAAATTCTATTTAATAAAGCAATTAGTTTTAAAAGAAACCCTAATTTCTGTGCAATGAATAAATATTTTTAAATCTACCCCCCCCCCCCCAAAATCATTATATTATTCTAAAAGTTAATATTTGTCGCATTTTAGTTCTATCTCTGTATTTCCAGGGTCTTTTAAAACCACTCCCAAAATCGTAAATGATAAGGTAACAAAATAATGATTGAATCCCGACACACACCACTTTTACTCTGTAGTAAAAGCAAATAACTTTAATTGATGGAGAAAAAAAAATAATATCCAGAAATCAGAAAATTCAGGGTCCTTTCACTGGAATTTACAATGATTACTACGAATAAAATCAATAGTAAAATCTTTCCGCTCAAATAAAAATAATGACTAAAATAATTAAGACAAAAAGCGGCAGTTCTTGCAAGTGAAGACTTTTAGCTTAATTGAAAGTGTTCTCTTAGTGGTCGAATATGGATATCAATGTTTACCTTATTGTTTGTAAATGCCTCTTACTTCACGAAATTATAAAATCCCCCTTCTCAACAAGAATTTTGATATAAATTCAATTAAATCATGGTGAGAAATTGCAAGTTTCACAGAATCATTTGGAATTTCGTTATCTTTACATCCATTTTTTGAAATAAGCATTTATATAGAGAAAGCTTTCAGATTAGGCCATCAATATGATTACATACAGCATGAATTATTTGCATGTCCAGACGTTCTTTGTTGAATACATCATTCGTTTAGAAAGCACATAAGTATAAGCAAAGAATTTTATTTTCTTGTTCAGCATTCGAGTATTTCAGATATATCTTCGATTCCTCATGTTTATCTTCCCTTTTTATAGTCAAGGCTGCAGCAAGGTTCAAAGTGAACAACACTGCGGGCTATTAGTAAATATCTTGGAAGGCTTGATGATTAGATGATATACAACAAATTTAGAAGTAAAATCTTTTTTTCTGTATTGAATAAATTTGCATTTCTGAAATAGTTGTTTTTATCCAATTTTTTTTATTCGTACCTCTAAATTTAAAAAAAGTATGCACATCCCTGTAAATTTTATAGACAGAGGCATAAAACTTTGTGCGTGCATAATAAACGTAAGAGGCATTTTACTCGTTGGCACATTTTTACAATAGAATCATGTAAAAATGTAATTTTTTGGCCACCTTGCATCTGCCCACCTTATTTAATGAAATTTTGTAATGAGAAGTATAACTTTATATAAGTATAATATATAAAATATAATTTATATAAATAAAAGATAATTTATATAAATAAAAGATTATAATTTATATAAATAAAAGAATGCATTCACTTTTTTGGGACACCTCATGACAATAATTTATATATCTATATAAAATATAAACTATTTCAATTTGTCAAAATACACCATTAGGCTAGAAATCATGGAAAGCTGGAAATTGATTTTAATCCCATTATTTGCATGTACATAATTTTTTTAACTCATTTCTACTTTTCTTCCAAAGTATGTAGTTAGTAGCATTGTCCCATCAAACTCCACGTTCACTGCGATTTAATTGTCTCTTCAACAGGATTCCGTGTTCTTTTTTTATCGTTTCACTTGAATAGTAAATATACGACCGATCGTACGACAAAATATTTTATTACATATTCCACGTACTTATTACGTAACTTAGAATTTCTTCCTCAATTCTCACATTTAAAAAGTTCTCCATCAGTCACATAAAAAGCATTTTCCATGCTTGATGGAGTATTTATTCATTAAGCATATAATAGTAAAGAGATTTCCTCTTTATTGTTCATCAAATAAGAAAGGTAAATAACATATCAATTCAAAAGTAAAATAGCTTGCGAGTTCCAATTCTGTTTTCTTATAAACTGGTACTCTTGAAAATGACATATAGACCCACTGGTAACATTTCATTATGCAACTGTACAGTACTTATACGAAAAACTGCTGATACACTTTGTTCAGCAGAACTTCCCTCATCCAAAATTATTCCCAGACTTCAATATATAATTTGGTGATGGCAGTTTATTCTTTCATTCCCACTCCTGTACACAGTAACTCCTGTTTAGGAATGAATTGCATTAAAGAAAACAATCCTCCAATTTTGCAGTAATTTATGTCTGGAAAGAATGAATTTCAATGATTCAAAAGAATATGCCAAAATGCTCTCCTATTTGGTCAGCCTTTATAATTGTTGAGCAGTCAGAAACCATTTAGCTGATATGCTATCAATCTCTTTAATGAGTAAAATTTCCAATATTTTTCATAGTTCTCATTAAAGTCTGTATAACTTTGTCTGGCCAGCATTTTTCGGATCGCTTGATGAAAGAAAAGGGTCTTAAGTAAACATATTCACCAGGCATTGGACAAAACTCAAATTCCAATATATCCTGCAGGTATAATTAACAATTTAGCATCCGAAAATTATCTATTTGTATAAAAATAAATTAGCATTACATGTTTGTTCTGAAGACGCATGTGCTGATGAAATCAATTATATTTAACATAAGCTCTCAAACATAATATCTCAAAAATTTCTTTTGGGGTAGAATTTTATGCAGTATCAGATTAGAAGGTGGAAATTTTTTATATAAAACATTTAACAATACAAAAATTCGATTTGTTTGACAAAAATGGTAAAGTAAGCCTTATTTTGGAACACCTCATTTAGAGCAAAGCAGAAAATTGATGTTACTTTTGAAATAATACTTTTAATGGGTAATATTCACGACATGATTCCATCTACATTGTTGGGCTTGTATTAAATTGTTTGCAGCTACATATTATTGGTAATATTCCAAAAAATAATTCATAGCTTTCTTCAAACAGAACATTTCACATTTGTTGGAGAAAATACTCTTTCTAATACTAAAATTATTCAGAAGGGTCTTCCTCAAAGCAACATTTTAT
>JAPMOR010016504.1:0-33039 GCA_026543865.1 Argiope aurantia | reverse complement strand
AAAATGAGAAAAAGTGTCGGAATTAGGGAAAATTACTTTTAAATCTATAATAAGCATAATAAGAATGCAAGCCAGGCAAATGTATTATATCATATTGGGAAACTAGAAATTAAAATACCATTTCTAGTACTATGATAATGAACTTTAGTATATGGCTAAAATGTCTTATTCTTAAATAATCAAGAAAATAAAATCACTCTAGCCAAATTTTCTTAAAATACTGAAAAGCAACTAAACACTATTTAAGAGGTCAAAACTACTAGCTTTAAAAGCTCACAAATTTATAAATTACTATACTGCAAAAATTATCTTACCTTAACTCTAGCAGCAATTTTTTTAGCTGTAGAAGTTTCATTCCACTTTTCTGTTATTTTTTCTTCTTCCCAAGCCTTACGAACTACTCTGCTTGATGTACTGTGAGGGAATTTTAGTCTGAATTTGGTAAGTCGCAACCTTTTAAACTTGATAGCTTGACGTTCTACGCCTGTACAAGGTCCATCTACTAATGCCTAGAAAATAATCCGAAGTCAATCACAAGTTCAATTTAAAATTAGGAGTTTACAGGTCTTAAAAATAATGCTAATGTAGTGCCTAAATAATGCTTACTTTCAGTAAAAGATTGTGCAGAAAAAGAAAAATTAAATAAGCACAGCAACACAACACGGTTAAATGGTTGGACCTTACATGTCTAATACTCATTTTCCAATCAATTTGCTGATATTTTAAAAATTAAAAATATCATCAAATTTACTGCAAGTTCAATGCACATTTCTCCTAGGCAAGCACCCAAGGTCTAAATATGCCTTATGTATTTTACTATCAATTTTTTTTCTGTATATTAATTCCAAAATTTTAAAAGTAACTTTATCAAGTGTAATCACAATAATTAGAAAAAACCCAGATTTCATTTCAATAAAATAATTTTAAAAATTAAAACATAAAATTTTAACATTTCCTCGCCAGCTTATCATGCACAAAGCATTTATAACTATAAAGCAATCAGGAGAAAGACAAATTATCTTTATATATTATTTAGAATCCAGCAAGAAAAAATTTATATATTAAAAGGAGGATATATTACCTCATGCTTTTTAACTGTAAGTCACACAAAACTAAGGATTTGGGTGAAATGAAAAACAAAACATTTTTGTTATCACGATACAAATCATTTAATGATTACTAAGCAAAAAACATTATAAAGCAAGATTATTATTTTTATTTATTTATTTTTGCAAATTCAAATATTTGGACATCAACTTCCAGATTTTTGAGACATCAGTTTCAAGGAGCTAACAGACCTAATCATAACAAATAAGGTACAACATTTCTGTATTGCACAATGCACATTTTAGATATTTCACTTTCAGTGAACATGTGAAAATATTTCCAATATATCATTAAATGAATTAAAGAACGAAAGTGACGCTACAGGTTTTAATACCTATAAAAATTCAAATTATTGTTTGTGAACTAAAAAAAATTGAAATCAGTACATTTTCGGATATTAAATGACATTTTCGGATTTCACGTTATTTTTTTTTACATACTTCCAGCATCAGAGGCGACTCTTTAGAACAGGCACACAGCCTTGTATGCTTTCCTCTTTCAGCATGACTAGCAAGTACCTGTTTTACCATATTGCTTAGTCTTATTAACTTTTTACAAAGTGCAATACACAAATTGATTTTCTGGTATTTCTCAAACCCATTCTAGTCACGATTGATTTTTTTATCCATCCAATTCATATTAAATATAGATTTTAAGCAGCTCACTGTTTAAAAAAATTCTCTAATCTACTTTGAATAAGCTCACAGTTTCTCAGATAATAAACAAACCATTCAATAAACTTAAGTCTGGTAGATTTTACACAATTGTGATACTTCTACAGATTCAATATTGCTATTCCTGCCAAAAACGTATTCTTTCTCCCAGTTACAGAAGCCTTACACATGCTCATTAGCAGCAATTTGGGAATCTCATGGTAAAAGAACAACTGCTTTGCAAATCATTACTGAAATAGTCTGTATAGAAAGAAAAAAAAAAAGAGAGAGAGAAAAGGGGCATTTCTGCATTACATAATTGCAAATGGTCATGTTTCATTTTTAGAAGCTATGATTATGATCTTTTATTCTTACGGCATTTTTTTAGATGGGGAAAAAAATAACTAAGAAACTTAAAATTTCCTGTATTTTCCATTTTTATGAAAATTTTTAAGTTTCCCTGCATTTTCCATTTTTTGACAATTTTTAAATTTCCTATGTTTTCATGGGGGAGTGACAACCCTGCAGCAGCATAATATAGAATTTTATATAAGTTATCAGAAGTGAATTTATATAACTTTCCTAACATCCTACAAATAAAAACTATCCTCTCCCCATTAACAGCAAATCTAAGTACCATCAATGACATTTTCTACTTAAACTAAAATACAAACTGACACTTACACTCAATTATAGTCATAAAGAATACTTTGAAGTTACATTTATTATACACATGCCTAAAAAATTAAAAATTGGTAACACACAAAAACTAGGGCATATTATTTTCTATTTGTGTTTTAAATTTAGATAGTAAAATTTCGAATTTTATATTATCTATAAAATTATATATTAATATCAAACATACTCTATTCTGATCAACAACATCAACAATAGTGCATAACTTGCCAGCATCTTTTCCAAATGGAATGAAGGCAACTCTGCCTATCTGAACGTAATGACGAAACGCCTAGAAAAAAAAAGTTGCATGCTATATAAAATATTGTAATTTATAAAAATAATTACCATATATTTATGAGCATCCAAAAAAATCAGAAGGGCAGATAACGACTTACGGTTTGTGTGTTCCACCACATATATTTATAATTAGTAAATATTAGAATCTAGAAATTAACATTTCTACTAAATTCCAGATAAAAATTTTAGATTCAAAACTTGAAAATATTTTTGAACAAGTCTTCAAAACTATTTATAGAGAAGTTTCTAAGAAAATAAATGGCAGAATGCTTGTTTTCAGTAATTCCAAATTAGCAAAGCCTGTGTTTGATTTAACAAATTAAAATTACTTTTTCTACAATGTGTTTTACTTAATATTACTTCTATTTAAATTATTTTGTGCAGTTCTGATTATGAAATTTATATCAATCTTTAATTCTGACTTTATATGCTACCTATATTTATAAAAAATTAATTCAAAATAATGCAAACCATTCTCCTTTTGCTTTAAATTTATATATACTAATTTTATTGATACCTTACTAAAACAATCATATTACAGGAATTCATAAAAAAATATTTCATGATTATATTTAAAAAGAAAAAACACTAATACATCAGAAGTTTTTTTTTTATCAATTATTCTTGAATAATAAAAAATATTTAAACATCAAATTTAATGACAAAAGTGTAATAAGACATTTAAATTACAGCTTTGAAATGAAAAGAAATATTTATAAATGTTTAAATATTTTATAATGAAACATGCAATTCTGAACTACTGAAATTTTTGGAGAATTCTATATAATTCTTTTTAAGAGAAAGGTTAGTTTAATTAAAAGTATTCATTACAACTAAATGTAATAAAAATTAAAATTAATGAAATACGATTCCACTTTTTTTATGCATCTTTATAATGTAATTTACTGATCTTCAAAATAATAAAATTTTGGAAAAATGAATATAAAGGTTCTGTTTAACGATTACGATATTTGTTTCATGCATAAACTTTTAAATTTTAGACAATAGAAAAAAATCATGCAGTAAACATGGTGCAGAAAGAATACAGTTAAAATTTTTAAGTTACTTGTTTCCAACAGTTAGTTTTTAAGAAATCTGTCGATTGGGACAATGTGCTTTGACAAAACTCAAAATGGTTCTCTTAACATATTTTGCCACTTTCGGACATTAGAATTATCAAAAATCCACAGTCTAACTGACACGATACAATCTAATTTAAACTATTCTATAAATTAACTTCGAATTAACAATTCAAATTATAATACTTATGTAGGCCTAGCCACGTGTATAAATCCGGCATTATAACACGATCTTATACAAACGTGCACCCACAAAATCAATATTATAATAATGAATCATGAAAATAAGCAAAACATTTTGTAACAAATACGCAATAACATTATTAAATACATATATTTTTTTTAGAATCACTTACCATTCTTTAAATATTACGAGGCGCGGATAATTTACTTTACAGAACGGCCTAACGCGACGAGATGTTAAGAAGCAAGTTTAGTTGTTTAAAAAGTTTAGTTGTTTCAAAAAGAAAGTCTAAATGCGAGGCCTAGCTAGAAGGGTGTATATTCATTGTGGCGTGAAGGTGCTATTACGCTTCCAAACAGTCTTTGCAAGATATTAAAAAGGATATCTCAGAAATAGTGATTCACATAGAAAAAAGTTGTAATCACTCATGTTTATATGATAAATAAATAGAGACCTACATAACCTAATCTTTAAATTAAAATATAAATACGTAATTTCTTTTCTTTCACTTTCTCTTTACAGCAGAAACATTTTTTGTTACTATTATAAGAATTATATTGATTTAAATAAAACCGAATGCTTTAAATGGAGAAAAGGACAAAATTGGATAAGTCATTCAAATTTACAAACATAGCTTTTAAAAACTGACATTTTTCGATAGATTTAGCTATGACGAGGAAAAAGCAAATAGCTTTGCGGATTGTCATAGAAACCTATGACTATAAAGCGAGGTTGTTTCCTTTTGCTGTCCACAAAAATGGTAAGGTTTCATTAGTCCACTTGCCTCTCTAGTTTGTTTCATTTTTTTAATGGCAGTAACTGCATTTTTTCAATTAAAAAAAGATACATTGAGTAGATGTAATTACTAGCAGATTTAAATTATATACTTTAGATTTCTGACAGCTGCGAAATTCTGTTCGAAATTTTTTGGGTTTATGGAAAACTCGCAGGTACAGATATTTGATATTTGTCTATAACTTGTCAAAGGGTTCGATTTTATTGGTGGAAGATTCAATAATTATTTTTTCTTCGGCAAATTAAATTTAATTAATTGTTCACTAGTACCCAAAACCAAATTCAATAGAAACCAAAAAAATTACAAGTTTCCGAAGAAATATTTGAAGATTTCTCAATATGACATCAATCTTTATTTAATAAATAATCTAAAGAAACATATTTCGAAGCTGTTATATAACATATTACATTGACAAAAACTGCAAATAACAACATTTTAATGCGTATTTAAATAGTCGCTTCACAAAAAACATTATTTATGACAATTTTTTAAATTCTAAATGATGGTACAAATGAATGGTCATATTTTGTGTCAGATGTTCATTAGTTGTTTCGATAAAGTTTCATTTTGTTCCTTCCTCCTCCCTTCTTCCTTTTTTTTTTTTTTTTTTTAGCAGTTTAAAATTTAAAAAATTGAAACAGCAGGCATTACTTGTTAAGTGACGAAATAACATTTAACTCGTTAATATACTATCTATAAAAATAATTTCTAAAGATTAAATTTCATCACTATCCAATAAAATTACGCCATTAAAAACGCAATTACAATGAATGTAATAGATAGTTTAGATTATAAGAAAAAAATAGATGTTAAAAATATAATGAATTAGGCGAGATGAAAGCGAATACTAGCTAAATGTATTTTAGATTTTAAAAAATGAATTAAATTCAGAAATAAAGATTTGTTGTCTAACATTACTAAGATTTGTTATTTCTAACATTAATAAACACTACAGATATATTCCTAAAGTATTAAATAATATTTAATGCATATACATATATTGTAACTAAATAATAATTAATGCGTTAAGTATTAAAGTCGTATGCTATTGATTCACATATATTATGAATTCGTCGTATTAGAAAATTGAGTAATACGAAATATTTATTTCCTTTCTCTCCTCGTGAGTAAATGTAAGATTTTTTTTATCTCCTTATTATTCATAGTCTGCCCCCCAAAAATCCCATTACATGAAAAGCGTAATAGAATTTCCAAATTCATAATATTAAATTTAAAACATAAATGATATAATTTATACTGATACACATTAATTAAATATTGAAATATTAATTTATAAAACCTCATTATTAATTCATGAATTTACATTGTATTTATATATATCAGGTGTTTTGAAACGCGTGGTAAGGTCAGAAGAGATAATTGGGATAATTGCTCTCCTGAAGGCACATGAAAGGAAATCAAAAACGCTTTCCTGCTCTTTTTTTTAGGTGATATTTTCCAATGTTCATTTATTTTAGTTGCAACTATATTAAAAAAAAAGAATTGAAATTTTCGAAGTGACATTACTCATTCCCTATATTGTTATTTGCAAGATAAACTGCAAAGTTATATATTTCTTGGATTGGTGTATTCAATTTCAATCGGTAGATTGTATAAGATTTAGTTTTCAATTTTGGATTTCTTAGAAAGAAGAACAGAAAAGTATTTTCAATTATACCTGACAGTTTTCATCTGGAGTAAATGGAAATAAGTTTTAACTGTAATAAAAAAAATTCTGCAATTTACATACACTTCCAATGATTTATTACAACGGAACCTCACTTAATCAGTATAATTCGTCACCAAATCTTAGTCGTAATGCGAAACACTCGTTAATCAAAACAATTTTTTTTTCATGGGAATCTGTGTAAAATAAAATCATGCATTCTAGTTCGAAAAAAAAAAACTTAAACAAATTTTTTATAATGCTTGTTTTCTTTTTGCAAGAAAGTTGTCTAAAGACATTTGTCTTTTGCCACACTTCAAAATTTGGTGGAAATGTGTTGCAGCATTATCGTGAAATGAATTTATAGCGTTCATAGATGATGATGAGGGTAATGTTTCTCAACGTGCCATGAAACAAATTCCCAAATCACCAAATTCTCCCTTAAATCACTGGAAAGCTGCTATCCTGTTTAGGTTGTTATCACCTCACATCAACTATCATTCGCAACATTTTGCTGTAACACAGAATGCAACTCCATAAGATTTTCTGATCATGCTCTTCCACCAGCTCATCGATGTTGCTACTATCAACATCTAGTTACATAATTTTGAACAGAAACAGGCTTCAGAAGCCTCGATGTCATTGCTCAAATATCTCGGAGGCACGTTCGACAGTATTATTAGGCTAGAGATGCATAATCCACGATTTTTTGAATAACAAATAATATTGCTATTGTAATTTTTAAATATGTGTTCCAAATATCTGTTATTTCAATCATATTATAAATTAAAAATTATTAATATTAAATATAAAACTTATTAATTGTAATTAATGCTTAATTTACTATCTTAAATAACGTGTGATTGAATTATTTTATCTATTTCAACTTACTTCTTAAATTTTTTTTTTCTCAAAACTATTTATTTTATTTTTTATTGGAGTGAACCATTTTCTGGAACAGGTGAATTATAAATATATGTAATTTCTTTAAAATGTTTACTTTAGTTCTATATTCTACCAATAGAGGGCGCCAGCTGTAAACAGAATATATGTAATCAAAGTCAATCATGTCACGAGCATTTAAAAATGATCTGTATGGAATAGTACATCAGTCACTCCCGTAAAGTGGGGGGCCGCGGTGGCCTGGTGGTAAGGTCTCGGCTTCGGAACCGATGGGTTTCAGGTTCGAGACCCGATTCCACCGAAGAACCGTCGTGTAAGGGGGTCTATTGCACGTTAAATCCGTTCTGACCAAATGTCCTCCCGCTGGTGTGGTGTGGTGTGGAGAGGGGGGTGCCAGCTCAGGTGTCGTCCTCGTCATCTGACCGCGGTTCAAAATTACGAGGTCCGTCCCAAAATAGCCCTAGTGTTGCTTCAAACGGGACGTTAATATAACTAAACCAAACCAAACCCGTAAAGTGGAGCGGTGACTTCGCACTTTCCGGTGAAATCACCGCTCCGATAAATTTCAGTGATATGCAATTCAATGATACGATAATTTCAATAACCGGTCCGTTCACTTTTCAATCCATTCACAGATTTCTTTCGAGAGCTTCCATTGGACAGATCGTATCGATTGTTACTTTCCAGTGAAGTCACCGCTCCGGCAAATTTCAGTGATATCGTATCGATTGTTACTTTCTATCGTGATCCAAACCTGTAATCGAAATATCACCAGCAAGATCGTCACCCCTCTTTGAAAAGTATTGATCACTTGTATTTGTGACTTTTTGATATTGGTTACGTAATAACCGCTCGTAAAATATTCGTCATCCCTGTATTAGGCAGAATCTTTTTCCATTCAGAAATAAGAATCATTCTTGAAACAAGCTCTCAACACATATTGATATCCAAAAATACTGACCAATTCTGACGATATCTCCTCCTCACTCATTCTGTGAAACATCGCTTGTTAAGAAAGTCATTTTTTCACGCTTTATTTTGCTTATTATGCGAATCTTTCGTTAAGAGAGGTTTGGTTGAATATGATAAATGAAAACACATTAGTATTCTATACTTCCGATAATATTCATAATTTTTTATCAACTCAAGAACTATTTAAAAGACTGCACTACGTAACTACATTTCACGAGAAAAAGTTTTTTTTATTAATAATTATATAATACTGTTTGATGTCAATTTTGGAAGAAAATCGACACAGAGGAAGGGGGGGGGGAATGTGATTCTAAGGAAGGAATTTGAAGATGATGATTTTTATTCTTCTGCATAAGAAATAAAGATTAAGGAGACGAAAGAAGTAATTTATCTCAAATCATCTATGGTTTATTTTCAACAAATATGTACATTTTGATCAATGATATGGAATGTACTAAAATGAAGACACGTTATTCTTAAATCTGAGAATTTCATGGAGTTGATGGTGGCTATTTGAATGTGACTGGTTTGAATAGTTCGAGTTTGATTGCATCAAAATTAGCTTGTGATTTCCGAGAGAAAGGTTTTTTCTGCCTGATTCTATCGTTTATGTAAACTTTTTCAGGTATCGTAAATGTCAGAGAAAATGAACTGAATGAAAGATTCAATGTTTAAAATAAAATATATCAGTTTCAGGTAGAACTTTGAAAAAATTTGTTTGAATGGACAAACAAATGTTTACTTTCATGTTGCATGTAAGCAAATATATTAAATTTTCTATTTCAGTTTAAATATAATAGATTTTTTATATATTCAAACTTTTTTAATTACACACAATCGGAAAAATAAAACAACATATTGGATTTTAGAGAAATATTGATTAAACTTGTCAAAGATTTTTCTCCGATTTATTTCCCCTCTTGCAATGCATAATAATTCAGAAGAAAAGTGACACTTTTTATTTTTAAATTTGATTTATTGTTTAAATAAACCGATTTTTTTTTATGATGTTTCTTTATGTTATGTTCTTTAGTTTGCGACAGAAAGCTTATTCACGCGTGAAGGAAAAATTTCATTATATGATTATAAACTACATAATATATATGCGTTCTGATATTGTCGCTGAGTTATGAGCAGAAGAAATGTTAGAAAAAATCTTCAGAGCGCATGTGTATGACATGAAGCAGCGTTCACATGAGATTATGGCTTTTTCACACTTCTTAGGGTCACATTTTTGCAACATTAAGCAATAGTGCCATGTGAAAATCACGCGCATAGAAGAAATGCTTGTTTAGCATTACTTTAGAAAAATTCCATTCTCGAACGCGTATAAAATTTGAATGTTTTTCCAATACTTAGACGACGCTACTGCGAGTTCCAGTCATGGTTTAAACAAATAACTTTAAAAAGACTCTTGAAAACTGGTTTCCCCACCAGCTGCATAGTCCTTTTTATAACCTGAAGTTGGGCCTAATAATTATCGAATATCTTCAAAATGGGACACTGGTCATCAATTAATATTGTAGAACACGGTAAAAATTCATTCTTAATTTGGGATTCATTGATAATTCGCAATTTTGCAGTAAGATAGATTGTTGAATATAAAGTTTTGTGAATATGTGTTGGCTTGAGAAAATGTTATATTTAATTAATGAGATTGAGCCTATGGAAAGATTATTTTTATGCAAACTCGGCTTTTCTTAAATCATAATATTAAATGAAAATATTTCTAAGGGAAAATAAATGTTTTCTGTCAAAACAGAGAGCATTGCAAAATAAAAACTCCGCAAATCTGAACTGTTTGGTTTAAATTCTACCATTAACACAATTCCAATTTCACTGCATTATAAAAATGATAGCAAATATCCTAAAAGATAGAGCAATTTATAAGCCTTTAATTTATTGAGAGGAACAATTTACAATTATTATTCATTTAATTTTCTTGTAATTCGTTCCATTATAAAACAATTAAATTAATAGAACTGGAGAAATTAACTGCTTGTATATGATAACATTTACTGATAATTTTAAATTAATTAAAACTTCGATAAAAATTACAGCAAAATTATACAAACACATCTCTAAAAACTTTATTACGAGTACAAATTCACAACCGCATTATACTATATATTCCTATACGACGCATAGATGGCGCCACAATGGAACAAATTTTCATCGGATTTCAAATATATGTTGCATGTTGTATTTTCAAATTTAAAAATAAATTAAAGTAGCTTTATGTAACTACATTTTATCCGAATCAAAAATATTTTTGAACAATATTTAGTTATAAATCTAATAAACGATAGTAAGCTATGTTATAGTAAAATACATTGCGGGTTATCCTGATGTTTTCATTGGACGAATTTGTGAACAAGTTGAAGGATTGCCCTTAACATTACTCAACTCTAGAAATGATGAATATTTGACAAACTATAATTTTATAAGCAATATAAAAAATAAAAAACACTAATGATGAATACTATTGATAGAGAAGTATGATTGATTGATTGATAAGAGAATAAAAAGTTTCGATTCTATCTGTTCAACCTCGTACCTTAAAAACATGAATCTACGTTTAATGCTATGTTAGTGTTAAGAATCTATATTTAAGAAAATGAACCTTTCAACACAAACTTCTCGCTAATTTAACCGTCCAAGGTAAAATCTGAAAGCAATAACAAAGATTTAAAAAAAAAAAAAAAAAACCTTGAAAAAAAACCCCGCTACTGCTCATTAAAAATGAAATCCTTTCTTATTGTAAGGCGCTAATTAAAAAAATTAATTAGTAAATTATGAAACCTATTTCTTATTACACATAAAACTTCGATACTGAATAGCTTCATATATTATCCACATAATGATTATAATTTTTATTGAAATTTTTCATGCACAATAGTACCAGTAAGTAGGGAAAGGTGACAAAACATTTATAACTGAAAAGTAGCATGGATAACATTATGTATGACGCAATATCGTGGTTTCTTTTTATTTTAGCTAACCACCACGAACCACTGTATTTTTAGCATATAAATAACCGAGCTAAATCTGCTAAATACGTTTCTTTGATCTAGAAGAAACAATGCGTGTTTAATTCTGAAAAGAAAAAACTATCAAATTTTGACAACCTGAAATAACAAAATCACTTTTTAAAAATTGCTTTCAGTATATCGTGTAATAAAAAATGTATAATTCAAATTTAAAAGAATTTTTAAACAAAATAGTTTTAAAAAAAAGACAAAATTCTCTTTAACAGAATCTACATCATGTTTATTAATAGAATCGGATATTTCTTTTAATTCAGAAAGCACCATTTTTTTCAGAATTATAAAATAGTATAAAACTCACAAATAGTAACTAATTAGAAATGTTACAACAATAATGTTCCAAAATTAATTAAAAAAATACTTGACTTCAGTTTGAGTAAGTTCGATTGCACAGCCTTTATTATTAAATGAAAGCGTAAAGTGAATTGACATGCAAAATAACGAAAATAAATCTCGAGGGAAACAGTATATTTCAAAAAGTATAAATTTATCAAGACTTACTTTGCCAATTTAATAACGCGGATGTAAACATAAGACAAAAGGCTTTATTTCTTAGTCTGACAACTATATACTTTCTGTGAGCTACATTTTCCAATATTATAAGACTTTTAACAAAATTACAAGCAGTATTTCATATTATTCTTACAATATAATCAATACACCGAGTTGAAATAATGAAATAGCTTTTTATAAAATTTCAAATATGACGTTTATTGCGGTTACATTTGTAGAATAGTTTGGAACAGTAGCAATAGATCCAGTTCTACTGTTCCTGTATGTGTAAAGGCGGCCCACCACAGCAAATAACAAGTCAGGCGTAGGTCCCTTTGATAGTAAAACTTGCATCCGAAAAAAAAAATGGGCAAGTTAAGACACGTGAATCATGGCAGCTCAAATAGCGACACATCAAACCTTTAGAATTGTTCAGTGCTTTTTTTTTTCATTATCTTTGCAATTATTAATATGTGTTTAAGATGTCATTGCAAAAGACGATTTATTAGAAGAAATGATCTCGAAATATCATTATGAATAAGCAAGAAAAGCAGTTTTAACAGAAAATTTTATTTAGCGAAATAATACATTTCAATTAATAAAAAAAAAGTTAGATTTTCCAATTATTTTTACTATATATGCTTACTCGTATTTTTTTTAATAGTTTTATAAGTATGATATGAAGAAATAGACTTTTGCTTACTTTCATATTTGCTATAATTTCAGCCAATGCCTTTTTCAAGAAAATTATATTTGTAATCGACCCAAGTTTTAAATTCGGAATTTTATCGTTGAATTGATCTACTTTGTGGCTGATTTGTTGATTTCTCTTACCTAAGAAGGAATTTGCTTTGTAATTAATTATTTCAGCATTAAGAAATTACGAAATTTTTAAATAAAATATTAGAAATTGTGCTAAGGAATTATACAATAAGTGGTATCTGAAGTTAAATGGCACTATAGACTGTTTGTCTCTAGGAAGGGATAAGAGTGGTTGCAACTTTTAAACCTTCAATATGCAAAGATGCTTATTATGCACTCTTTTTATTCATTGAAATTATTCAGTAGCATAAAGCCTAGTTCGATTCACACCATATAGTAATTCCTTATTTTAACGCTGTAATGATGTAACAATAGTAACTGCTTATATATTTCATTCTGTTAATTCTATATAGAAGTATGCTATAATATTTCAAAATGGGAATGACTTCTTTACAGCTACAAGCGTTTAAACTATTAGTGTTTCTTAAACATGAATAACGACCCCAAAAAGGATTGCAAGGGTTGTAATTATTGGGGGTCTCAGAAATTCTAAAATCGTAATCTTCCAAAATCATTTAAAAAAAAAATCGAACAAGAGATTTAGATTACAAAAGAAATTTCATTCGAATTCAAAACAAAAAAAAATATTTTAAATCGATTTTATATTTATCAATGTTTTATTCGTTTTATATTTTATGTTTTATCAAAATTTTATATTTTACAAAGTTTTCTTACTATTTTACATATTTTGGACTTGAATTAATAAATTTCTTCCAGAGTGGAACAAATCCTTCAAACTATAAAATTAAATTCAGTGAAATTTTAACTTTGTCTTTGGTAAAACGCATTTTTACATAAATCTCCCCAATTTTTTTTTTTAAAAATCTATGCCTAAAGCTGAATTTTAATTTTTCATGACCAGAAGGACTTTCAGTTTATGTACATGAGAGAAAATCATATATTTGAAGAATTAAAATAATATACTTTCTAAATGCAAGATAAAATTTAAATGTTACAGAACAAAGACAAGGCTACAAAATACGCAAAAATTACAAAGGTGGAAAAAAATCTTTTAAAACCTTTTATTTCATTTCACATGATATAAAATTAATTAAGTCTTTAAATATACACTTTAAAAATATAAGACATTCATTAACACTATACAAAATATACATCAATATACAATAATAAAATGAATGCATGCTTAGTTATAAATAATGTTTGTATGATAATAAAATGTGAAAATTTCATTTTATACAAATCGATAGTCGAGAAAAATTTATCCGTCAGTGACGATGATAGGAACACGTTTGGCGTCAGAGGTACATCCATGATTTTCTGAAAAACGGAAAAAAATTAAATTAATGCAGGGACAATTAAATTAATACAAACTAATAGTTATAATAGATCATGCATGAATCTCGGAGTCATTAATATTACCGGTAAAATTCGTCCAAAGTACCGATAAAACTCTATACATGTGCATTAAATGTAATTTCTGTGGCGATCGGATCTTCTAAATCACGGCTTCTAAAGGTTTATTTATTGAAAATGGGTTAAATCTTTGATGTATGGAACAGATTTATCCTCGTATCTAGATGGCTTATACAGATGTAAAAATACTAATACGCACGCGTTCAAGGCATTTTGTCTTTAATTAATGCCTATTTTAATTGCTATAGTTAGGCACAAAAAATGCTGTAATTTGCTATTCCAGTCTGAATATCTTTGTTGGAGCAGGGACACAATTCACTAGTCAAATGAAAATTGACCAACATAACAAGGCAGCAAATGCAGCAATAGCTTGGTCTCTTCTAGTAGATAAATAAAAGAGATCGAAATTTTCGGTCCGAAGCAACGTAGCGTCATAACTTAACGTATTACTTAACATAGCGTTATTACTTAACAATCTATTTAAATTTCATTTCTACTAATTACAGTTATAGTTACAATAACGCATACATAAAAAAAATGTTGTTTAATATCATTGCTACGCGCGTATGTATAAAACAGTAACTAAAGCCGAAAGAATTTTATAAAATATGATCAGAAATTGTAAAGAATATACGAATGCCTGCAATAATGTGCTCCTAACTTACTAAGGAAGACATTATCTTTGAATCAATCATAATTAAAATTTTGAAACACATTTTCTTAGTTAGCGCCTAACGCCCAATAAGTATTGACGTGCCACAGGTTCGGCCACTCTTGATCCCATGGCTGTTTGAATGGTCCTTCCATTATGCAGGTCGCTTTATGCAATTTACAAACAGCATACCAGTTTATAAACACGATCATATTAATAATTATCACTCCATTTTAACTTACTATCTGTTTTACATCATGGCAGCAACCTCTGGGTCTGAAGACAAAGCTTCCAAGTGATGCACTTGCACTCTCCGGTGACCAGAAACACGAAGGGATTGTACCGACCCGCCCGACCTAGAAGATCCGACGGACCGACTGGATCTGAGACTTCGTCGGTCGCTCTTGTGCCGGTCACTGCTTTTGGGCGGAGAGTAGGTCAGCTTGGTGGTTGTGAACCAGTCGTGTTGTAACGCCGCGCTGGCACTCAGTCGCATGGAAGGGTCGGTCTGTAGAAGCTGGTGAACGAATGATTTCGCTTCTTCAGATACGTCCGACCAAATCTGTTAAAGTAAAGAGAAAGCTGTCAAACATTTCATGGAAATGAAATGAAAAGCAAAATAATAATTAACAGAATAAGAAATAAACATTTATTTTAGAATGCACTAGACTCTCGATTCTCCCAACAGTTAACAATCTTTACAGTACAAGAAGGAATTATTTGCTTTTCTAAGATACTGCAGAATGATAAGCAGAAGTTTCAAGGGCTAAAAAGAATTCTTAAATCAAAATTACTGAACCGAACAATACCAGATTCGATCACTTATTTTATATGGCTGTGAGTGTTGGACACAAACCATGGCAGCAGAAGAATAACTTAATATTTGAAAAGTATATTTTAAGAAAAATATATGGTGCCGTAAACGAAGCAATGTATGAATACTTTACAACTATGAACTATACAAAAAAGTTTAAAATGCCCAACATCATTAAAATCATTAAAGTTTATCGCATCAGGTGGCTGGGATACTTACGAAGATTAGAAAACACCAATCGTGGGGGGAAAAAAAATGATATTTAACAAGCCTACAAGTGTTAGGAAAAGAGACTGGCCATTTTTCAGGTGATTTGACAACACTGAAAATCTGTGGCGCTGAATAGGCAGTGATGGTGTAAGCTGACTGAGATGGTCATGGCCTGTTTCAAGCTGTAGTGCCGAGGAGGAAGAAAATAATGCAGACAGGCTTCCTATATCTCATGTATAGATCACAAATCGAAATGTGCAAAGCACGAATTTCTTTATCCCTAAAATTGCAGGGGCACACAGTCATCTTGACAAGCTTTATCTGATTTAACAAAGCGGCAATCAATTAGAGTAGTAGAAAAAAAAAAGACTTCCACATCACTTACTAAAGAATAAATAGCGATTCTATATCTTAGAATGAAAGTCGAAAAAAAAAATTTTTTTTTTTCTTCATTTCTTACAAAATTTCACATAAATGTAACTACACCTAAAAGCATTTACACTACGATTTCATTAAAATATGGCGCATATCTAGTCGATTTTGTCTTATGTCATCTATATTAACTATACTTTTTTTTTCCCATGGCAGTATATTTATACTGCATAGTACGTATTATTTTATATTTCTAGCAATTTATTTAACAAATTTATTTTAAAATGTGTATAAATATTTCTATTTATGGATATTAATTTTCTTGTAATTTTTAAAACTCATTATACGATAGGTAAACATTTATAAAATCTTGGTTTGTATTAAGAGGCCAGAAAATATAAGCAGAGAATTTCGATATAAAAAGGGGCGATTGTAAATGTATGTGCGAAGAGGAAGTTTTTATAGAATTCGGGTTCATAAGATTTGTCCTTTCTCCATATTAAGATGGATAGGTGCTAGTTTACTACATTTACTCGTTACAGAAATCCATAAAACTCAACTGAATTTCTGGATATTTTGTATCCAATATTGAAGGGGGAAAAATACAAAGTAATAGGTTACAATTGAAACTGCAGAAAGAAAACTTATTTTTGATTATTATTTGAAAATTCGCAACCTGTTAAATATTAATGTGGAATTCCTATTATTTAAAGAAAACGACACTTTGTTGTTTGATAAGAATGAAAAAAGAAAAATATGAATTTCATTGAATAAGACAAAATAAATTATAACGCTTACAGCTTAAAAACTGCATATATTACAAAATGGAACTCCTTCTTCGGAATTAAAGGAAGCCTTTTTTAATCTTAATTTTAATGCCGGTAAAAACATGCAATTACATGTTTTGATGGACGATATTAAATTTCATAACATTAAAAATTGTTATATTTTGTGTATTATATTTAAAAATTTATTAAAAGTAAAGAAAACGTGCACTGAAATGAAACTAATATCATTAAAAAGGTAATTTTTTTCAACTTTAAGATAATGTAAAAGCCATTTTTATGAGATAAATGGTTTTAGTAGATATGGTTATCAATTTCTAAGAGTCATAACGATAACCCATCTGGTAATGGTTATTTTCTCGCTTAATTAAGCTTTGTTTAATGGATTTTTTTAAAATTTCTTTTGCATCTCATTTCCTCTGAGGGAATAGTGAGCTGTTTTCAAAGTATTTTAATAACCGTAGCTTCACTAATTAACGAAGCTCTGAACGTAATGCATCTGTAAAAACGTTCATTGAAGCAGTCTGAAATGTTCGTAAAGTTATTTGCTTACTTTTGGCTGCTGTATTCGACAATGAGTAAGTAACAGCTATTTTCGTGCCGTGTGCGCTAGTGTTTTATATATAAATAGATCATCTCAATGAAAACAATTTATATAACGTCACAGTGGTGTAATATTTCTGTGCATGCCACCTAACAACCTTTTTTTTTTTTTTGAAAGATGCGAAATGGATTCTAATATTCAACAGAGTTTCAGAAATTACAAAAATAAAACGACTCAAAAAGAAACGGAACAAACTTTTATTACTTTAATTTTATTCGAGTTGGCAAACAATCAATTTTTCTCCGAGAAATCAGTTTTAAGTATATTGTTATGATTAATATTATAACATATACAGTTAATTAAATATAATTAAATTGTCTTATACTCCTATTTTTTCAACAAATATTTCTATCCATTCTGAAACATTTGAATTCGAACACAGTGAACTCATAATTAAACAATATTTTAATAGGAAGTAAGTTATATGAAGGAAATAGGTTCTATAGGAAATATATTAATATAAAGATAGCATGAAACTTTCTTGATATAACATTTTAACACATTTAATGCTAATCATATAAAAAACGTTAAACATTTTCAGGAACTTTTTCACTTATAATTCTAATCAGAATAAAAAAAAAATAATTTAAGAACAAAGAAACACATTTTATTACAAAAAGGATTATTAGTAATAGTAAAATACGTAAATGAATTTAATTCATTCAATATTTTTAAAATTATTGCGTTTTTAGAAAACTGCATCATGTGATGTTTAAACATTTATTTCTGTGTAAAATTTATATCGTTTAGTAATTTCTCATCTTATGGATACAGCATTAAAATTATAATTTGTTTGAAAGCATAAACACATACTTGAAAAATTGTTCATTGGGAACTATGTAAATATTGAATAATATCGTAACTAAAAAGTTAAATCAAATAAGGCATAATTTGATCTGGCATTCTTTTTTTAGAGATGAATCAAAGTAAATGCGGGTATCGAAAAGTAGATGTATATCTATGTGCACATCTGATAATCCGCGAGACATTTCACTGTTTACAAGGAAAAGCAACTTGGTAAACATTCAGCTATATGGGTTGGGCTGAAGAATGAACGCTTTAGCGCGCCCAGAAAAAAAAAGAACCGTTGTTCGATCAATTTGCAGCTTACGACGCAACCTAGATGAATGCAGAGGGAAGAGGGGGAGATAATCAAGTAGAGAATGATTAAAAACTTCAAGGCATCTCTATAATCCCATTTATAGGATTTCAAAAGTAAAAATGAAAAAAATATATATGGAAACTTGTATTTCAAGAATGAAGTATGAGATTTTTACTAGTTTAAGAAATAATTATTTGATTAATGTTTTTTTTTTATTCTTTTTTTAACCATCGCAAAATTAAATATACAAACTGAAATCGAGAAACTACTAGTAGAATAACCGCTGAATAAAAAATTTTTTTAACAGAAATACAAGGTGAAATATTATGATCAAGATGGTTGTTCGTATAATCAATACGCAAATAAATGCAGTACTCATTTTTTAAAGTATAAATTTATTACTAATTTATTTAATATATAATATTTGAATTTGTCATCAACAAATGGATGCAGTTTTTTTGTTCATATAAGTAAAAAAAATTATCTTTAATACACTTTTTTTTATGACTCAGTCTCGAATATTTATTATTTCTTATTCATATTTCTGAAGAAAAAAATTAACGGAATAAATTAAACAAAGGTATCTGAAAAAATGCTACAAAAACTTCGCATGTTCATTTATGAAGACATTCGCTTTATTTACATGCATTATTTACATTTATTTACATGCATTATGCATAAATCGTTTCCATCTGTACAATTCTTCGACCAGAATATTTATCCTAAGAATCAGTATGTATGCATAGCGATTGCAGAGGATATAAAAAGATTTTGGAGATTGGATATTTTTCCCCCATTTTAAACGAAAATAAAAATCAATGCCTTAGTAGGCTAGGCCATAGAATGATTATGGAAAAACATAGCAGAAAGAAAGTTAAAGGTGCCATCTTCTGGTTGTGCATTAAACTAGGATTCTTAAAAATTGATAGATCGATTACGCTTTAGCAACGAATTTCTTGCTGTGGCAGGATTGATTGCTGCTAGTTTTCTCCTAAAGAAAGGGCAAACATGGACCAGTTGTCTCTGAAAATTCATCGAAAAGGCAATCTACCACCACATATTGAAATTTTCTCTGGTGCTAGCTAGAGACTTCAACCAACAAAAAATACCACATGGACTTGCCTAAATGTGGCTAAACTAAGTCGAATTAAACCCAACATCATTGACATAATAAAAATATCAGCTTCTATCATTTTTGCAAATGAATAAATTTTCCATTAGGACAACCAATTAGGTACGATTTATATGGCAGAACATAAAATGCAAATAGGTTTTAGTTCAAAGTCCCTTGAAATAGTTTTTCATCGTAAAAGAATGCTGTACAGCCCAAAGAGATAATATAACTAAACAGATATTTCCCCAAATAATTATTATCATATTACTCATCTTATGATCTATTTGAGATATCATTTTCTCTTGTAACCACAACTAACGTCCTTTCTAACTCAACAATTGTAAAACATCCTCTCAACTCTCTCTTCAGAGCAAAGAAGTCGACAACAAACCATAGTTGAAAACCATTTCTATTTTTGGAAAATACTCTTCTTTACTCAATACTAAAAGCCATTTTTCCACCCTGACCTCAAATGGTATACAATACATAACAAGGCACTTTTTTTTTCGTCATTCTTTTAAAGAAATAAATATAATGAAGAAAGGCCATTCTTTGAGAGCCCCAGACGGATTACTACTTGAAAAAAAAAAAGTCTCCGATTCCTTCGCCTAACAGCATATTGCTATCGACTGAAAGAGGCGAGTAGCAAGTTAAAGTGTTAAGTCTCGGATTTCGCCCAGAGTCAGAGAATTAAACTAATTGCCTCCACAAAGCGACTAACAATCACCAATTCTTACCAACCAATCGACAGCTGTGACAATCCAATTGCTATCTGGGAGGTATTTTTGAAGTGAGCACGTAAGTTTTTGAACAAACTCTTTGGGCGGTAATCCAAAGAAAACAAGACGAGGGACACGTGTAACAAAACAGAACAGAACAGAACAGAATTTGGACGAGACAACAAAGACGGTCATTGAAAATCGGTTCGAAACCTGAGAGTTGATACAATATTTAACTCAATATGAATAAACAACTTTACTATGAAAATTATAAAAATTTCAGTAGTTTTCATCCATTGAGATAACAATCTGTTCACAGTTTTGTTCAGCTACCATGGATTCAAGTTTGTTTTGCATTGATCATTAGAAAATGGCAATTGTTTTCTGTTGCTTTTAAAAAAGTTTTTATTATAATCCTCTC
Source organism: Argiope aurantia (assembly GCA_026543865.1). Classification (NCBI taxonomy): domain Eukaryota; kingdom Metazoa; phylum Arthropoda; class Arachnida; order Araneae; family Araneidae; genus Argiope; species Argiope aurantia. Next base: position 12,176 of record JAPMOR010016504.1, on the reverse strand, counting down.
GAATCAATCAATAGTCAATCTTGCTTTACTCAACATATTACGAAAGCGAACTAAAACTCAAGTGTTACTATATTAGCACTATCTTCGTTTTGAGTAATATTTTTAAAAACACACATTTTCATCGATGTTCTGGAGTATTGATATTTCCTACGGAAATAATGTACTCCTACAAGAGAGAAATGAATTCGATTTTGCTAATTTCCAAATATATATAAAATTAAAAATAAGAGAAATCGATAAATATTTCCTTAATAAAAATAGACATCTTCCCGCATTCATCACTAAAGATTTGCAGTAATAAAGGATGCTCGATTTGGAAAGAAAAACAAAATTTAGAATGATATTTTAGAGTAACAACAAGCGATGGAAAAAAAATTGGTCTCACAATATGCTAACAAATTTAGTAGGTATTTATATCCTGAGCACTAGGTGCTCATTAAGAAAGGATTTTTCAAACATTTAATTAAAAATCAATGAATATTTTAATCCTTTGCACTCGGAAAAGTACTTCCACGTATAATTATTCACTTAATACAAAGATTTAATTATTACACTGAAAAATAATTATACATAATTGTTTAAAGTCGACTTTCTTTGAAAAATTAATCTACATCCTTTTACCATTCTGCATTTGTCTTTAACAATCAAAATTGAAAAATAAATAAAACGTCAAAATGATGCACCGTCTTGAATGGCGAGTCGGAGTTATCATCCGAGTGCAAAGGTTTAGCCTCAATAATTTCGGATCATAAAACCATCTTCACATGACTCTTTTTTTTCAGGGATATCAATCTTAATTTTGCAAAATTTTCCCCTCTAACTTCGGTTAATTAAAACAATTAAATATTATTTATAATAATGCTTTTTATTGTTTCCGTAACGCAAGAGTTTTGAAACTATATTAAACATTTTTTTTTTTTTTTTTTTTTTTGTGTGTGAGCAACATCGCTGCTATTATTATGAATAAATTTTAAAGAATAAGAAAAAAAGAAGAATCAATCTCAACATATCATCACGTTGCGATGTTTTTAGACTAAAGGATAGAATCTGCTTTATCTTATTTTATTTTTTGTATTTATTATTATTGTTTGCCCATGGATTCGAAAATCGAACATCAAAGAGCCTCTTTTTCTTTGAGGGGAGGATCTGCTAATTCAAAATTTGAAAACAAATAAGAATACGAAGATTATCCAATTTCAAACACCGATTTAAAAAAAATCTCAATAAAATGGCTTAAAAGTGGCAGCGAAAATATTCGCAATCGCGCATTACCACATGAGCCGACACTTAAGGTCGCGACCTACAGCTTACGCCCATTTCTAAGAGTTAAACGAGGCATCTTATACTCTCCACTTTTTTGAACTCTTCTAAATGGGTGCCTATTATTCTTTTTATAACTTTTAAATGCACAAAATCACGTAGCACGCACGGAATAGTGGAGTCCTTTATTTACGGCTCTAATCTTCCGATGCAGCAGCCAGCAGGGGTGACGTGTCAAAGGCATGTGTCGAAGAGATTAGCATGGGCGTGTTCGGGCGAAACAGGAGACGGCGAGCAAGGATTTATTTGCTTTTCGAGATGGGAGGAAGCGATTGGCGGGAAACAAGGATCCCTTTCTTCTTGTTCCGGGCTGGACTTCGTTCGCATTGCTTTGTCTGCCTCTTGGCATACCAGTTGGAACATTTCGTGCCATAATTGTTAAATTTCATAATAGGCATTAAGTAAAAATTGGATTGTTTAGCTAAGTCTCGTCAGATCAGCCTATGGAAAATAATGCCGTAATTAAAAATAAGGCAAAAATTGGAACACTTATTTTTCATATGTCCTTTGCCATATCATTCGTGAAAATGAATCTCATCAAATTGCCATTAATAAAATAACAATCAATAAAATTATATGATATAAATTTTAATATATCTCTAATTAGTTAACATTGAAGAAATTCATCTCTTATTAAAGCTAAATAAAATAGCATAATCTTATATATTAATGAAAATAATTTCATGTTAAAAATAAGTGTTCAATAAGTTACAAACAAAACAATTTAAACTTGATTTGTAAAAGTTAATTGCAAACTCATTTTAGATGAAATCAGTTATTGGAGAGTAAAGAGCTCAAAATCTGTAAAAATTTCAAGAATGCATTCTTCTTAATAGACTTTATTAGAGAATTTTTAATTTCTAAACATTTAACTCTTTAATTAGCGACGTATTTTAAATAACCGTTTAAATAAGGCTGATATCTTCACAATATGACTAATTTTTTTAACAGTATTTGAAAGAACACGAAGACTGTATTTCCATTAGAAAAAGAACTAGATATAAAAAAATAACATTAAAAAATTTATTGTTAATATAATTAATGAATTAATTAAATTATCATCTTCTTCCTAGGTTTATTCTGCACTAAAATTTAACTAATGGTTCAAAAATAAATTTGAAAAATTGCTGGTAAAATATTCGGAAAAATGTTCTAAATATTTTTTTCTTTTCTTATATTCGTACGAATTTATTACGGAAAATCCGATATTTATTAACATCGAAAAATTTATTTACCAACTTTTAATAAATCATTTTTCCGAAATAGAATACTACCGTTTCAAGTTTTCATGTTAAGAATTTGTTCGTTAAAAGAAGGGAAGGATAAAACAATTTCTTTTTCTCTATATATATATTCCTCAAAACAGTTTAATATGGAATGGATATGGAGAAAAAGAGAGATTTGAATATTATAATATCAACACTTTATTAAAAAAATAATCGAATAAATTTAACCTTCAAATGAAAATAAATACAAAAGTTAAATTTAAGGCAAATAAAGAATTCTTTGTTAATTAAAATTATCCTTCATTATGGTGTGTACTTAGGAAAATTAAGAGTAAAAATTGCATTTAAAACAAAATACTTTTTTTTTGAGTCAGCAATTAATACAATTAACTCATGAAACGTGGATTACCGTATACGAAGAAACAAATAGGGAAATTCAAAATGGAATGTTAATTTATGATTTTTAGATGTCGTTTCGTTGTAAACAAAACTAAGGAAAAGTCTAGCTCATTTGAATTTATATCCCCATACGCCTTTGCTTTGTATTGCCAGTTATAAATACGAAACATGACAATTTTTTAAAAATTGTTTATAACCTTTTTTCAAGAAACAAGAAAGCCTCGAAAACCTTGTACTATAATTATCAAGAATGAACAATGGCATTGAACTTGCAAAATGGTGTCCGTTACATAAGCGATAAATAATGTGCGCAAAAGCACCTTTTCTTTTTTTAAAGTAGGAAATCATGGTCAAACGACTATTAACACGGAGTCAAAAATCACATTCTCGTAGAATTTTTCTTTTTCTTCTTTTGGTGCAAAAAACATTTTTCTTCGGAGAAAAAAACAAACATAAACTTGTAAACTGTCACGGACAGCGTCGCTGGGTCCTTGTGTCAAATGTTGGACGAACTCCAAAATCTGATTTCGCTACAGATTCAGTAATTTAAGTGGACGTAACCATTCAATTTCTAAGGGCATGCTTTCAAACACAAAACACCATTCACTTCCATTGGTTGCACAATAGGCAAACATAATGCACAATTGACTCAATCTTTCTTTTTTTTTCTTCTTTTTTACTATCAATTTCAAGGACCCCCCCCTTTAACCAGCAGTATAGAACTATATTAAAATGACGAAAAAGATAACACAAAATATAATTCTTCCAACTTAAATGATACACTGTTTATATATTTTTTGTCTATTAATGTCCACAAATTTTGCATGAAATTAAATTTTTTTTAAAACCAATGTAAATAATGAATGTGAAGTGGCAAAAATTTGAAAAAATAATGTCTAAAAATAACAGTAGAGTTAAATTATTAACAACTTTTAAGTTGATATACTGGCGTTGTACCTTTAACTAATTTTGCGGGAAATTAGATAAATCTAACTACAGCATTGTCTTCAGAGTCGAATGCTTTGTTGAATAACACGGTGTTTTTATATGATTTTATTATTTTTACTTTGCATTGAAAACAATACAATGACGCAGAAAAAAATCGAATTGATTCTTCAGTTTCTTTTTTATTGAAAAGATTAATTTTTTTGAAATAGAATAATTTTAATTAAAAACATTTCGCTCATTTAAAATTAAACACTCACATATGTGTCCACATCCTTGAAAAAGTTCATTTTTGTTTTCCTTGATGTTTTCTATTAAAACGAGTTGGCACAGTTTAAATCTATACTTATAATAAAGCTCAATGTGTGTGTGTGTGTGTGTGTGTGTGTGTTGGCGCTCTACAGGCCAGACTATTCAACCTACAGCTACCAAATTTGGCACGTGTATACCTTGGAGGCCGGGAATGTGCACCTGGGGGTTATTTTTTCGAATTTTTAATTAGAATTGTATTTATTTAAAAATTAAGCGAAATTTTGGCGTGTTTCTGCTATAACTTCCGAAAATATTACCGCACAAAAAAGATTTTTACATCAAGTTAAAGATCAAAAATTTATCTTTTAAATGATACCAATGTTTTAACCTTAAAATTATATTTCTATTTTTAATGAATTTTTAAATAAATATTTTAACTATGTTTTTCAACTATTTCTTTCGTACAAAATAAAAACAAACGTTTCGCATTCCTGGGAAAAAAATAGCTTTTTTCAAAGTGTTGCCATCACATTGATTAAAGCTCCAATTAAAAATAAATTAAATCTTTTTGGAAATAAAATCGTCTGTAGGAAATGAAACAAATAAGAAGTACTATTTTTTTCTAAAAAATAAATTCAAGAAAAATTATTTTATGATCTTTTACACTCTCTGTATTATTAATCCAATAAATCAGTTTTATTTTAAGGCAAGTTTTGTTTAATATGAACAGGATATCCATTCAAATCAGGGCCACACAGCTAATTTGTAAACCTTTAGTAAGACACAGATCTGTTGCGACATAAATCATAAATATTTTATTTAAAAGTAGCAAACGATTATTTTAATAATTATAAATTTTATTTTGTAAATAGTTGTGAAATTCAGATTGGCAACAGTGATATTTTTGGAACTTTTAATTTGTTGTTTAAAAACGATACTAGAATTTTGAATGAAAATAAGTTGAAGTAAATTTGATAATATTATCTACAATGTAAAAAGATTTAGTTTCATAATAAGTTTGTCTGCATTCTATTTTTGTTGACGCACGAACACAACAGATATACTAAAATGGTTTAAATAGAAAATGATTATATTTTACTTAATTCAATAAATGCTCTAATAAATAACGAATTTTTGATTTTACATAAAGCTTCTGCTGTGGAAATCACGAATAACAAAATGTTCTTGAAACACTAATATTTTAAATAAGAAGAGTTAATTTCCAATCAACTAAATCGATCACTTAAACTGAGTGATTTATGAAAATTTGAATATCACTATTCAATAAAAAAAAGGATAATTTTAGATTTTCCATCGATCGTTTCAAAGAAAATCAGCACGCAGGTTTCTCAAGATTAATTGGCCTAAGATTATGAAAATGTTGAGTTTTTCTAAATTTTTAACATTCAAAACTTCTTAAATAAGTCTTAGTTGATCGTGGAAAATAGAAACATTCATTCATTTATTTAAAATTTGGTGTGTCCAGAATATTTCTCAGAATATGATACCTTACTGCATTAAATTTAGATTTCATAATCTTTGAAATATATTTATAATACGGAACAAAATATTATTATTGATTTCATTTCAATCCTTTTGAAAGCAAAACTAAAAACTGAATTTTATGCTAAATCTGAGAAATTTTTGTTGAATTATTCTTTGAGATATTACATAAATTATCAAAAATATTTTGTAGTTCACATAAGACTTAAATACCGAAATATTCTGTTTGCAATACTCATATTCAATAATAATAGTAATAAATAGCAATAAAGATAATAAATAAAATAAAACGCTTGGTTTTATTAAAAAATATCTTTATATTAATTGCAATTTCATCGTTTCCACTTTAAATTAAACTTGAAGTCTTACCGGAAATGACAACAAATTAGCAAAATATATATAGTAAATTGAACGAAACGATCTAAACAACAGTGTAAGTTTGGTATGACTATCAAAATTTGAAGATTAAAAATGTTTTGTTTGAGAATCTATTAAGAGACCAGTTACTTAAAATACTTAATTGAAAATTGTAGCGAGAGGTAATACTGGCGAACCGGCTGGTCGCCAAAGGCGGCTAGTCATTTATAAATCTTACTAGGTTATTTTGCACATTACTCAATTTATAACAACAGATTTTAACATACAGTTTTATGTTCTACGACTATAGTTTTAATTCCATAATTTCAATTTAAAATTCAATAAAAAAATAATAAATATTCTAAATCGCAAATGAATTTTAATTTTATATAATTATTTAAAGTATTACTCAGACGTACCTGCTGAGTCATAAGCGAATAGCGAAAAAATAAGTATACAAGTTTGACATAGTACAATCTTTATACTATGAACAATAAACAATTTCTTAAACGATAAATTAGGACACTGAATTCCACTTTAATTTGGAACTTAATATTTCATCCGATGATGTGGAAATAAGAAATAAAGGCAACTATAGAAAACAAGATTTCTTAAACATCGTATTATTGAATGATTAATCAAACTCAATAAATACACAATCAAACAAAAGCAATTCAAAACAGAAAAAGAATCTCAGATATGAGTTTTCATTTGAAGCTCATAAATCGGTGAATGATTTAAATAAGATAGAATTCATAATCGAAATAAAAAGACAAAATATAGAAATATTAATCATTTATTTAAAGAAACATTTTACTCTATTTCGCATAAATAGTTTAAGGGCTTTAAAAATAATTAGTATCATAGATGAATTCGACAAATATCTAATTCTCGCCAAAATCTTAAGTTACCCGAAGAAATTTAGAATAAGATACTACAGTTTTAAATAGTATTTTAAAAACTTTATAAGGTACTGAGAAAAATTACAATCCACAGATCAATCGATATATTATCGCTATACATTTAATTTAAACAGGATTTTTAAAAAAGAAGGAAAATGAGTATATATATATTTTTTGTTATAATAGGAAAAATCGCGTGTATCAGTAAAATGCGGGTGCAATAGAGACAATATATTGCACATATATTACTATGCACATTTTGTTCTATTGCAGGAATGGCAAAACAATAAGAATGCATCAATTCATTTTCTCTTTCTCTTGTCTTAGTCGCATTTATTATATAGATAAGATATGTTATTCAGTATGTATTGTACAAATGCGTTTGACGGCAACAGTAACAGATTGAGACACAGGTTTTCGAGAGATATTCTGACGAAAAATTCCAAGAAAAGTAGTTCCCAATCTTTTAGATTACGAGGAACATCTACTATATAAAAAAATATTTTGAGATGCACTAACTAAATATATAAGCATATTTTATATATCTCCAATTGCCTCTTGGATGTCATGGTACATGGGTTGGAAACCAATGATCTAAAATGATCTATACTCATAAAAAAAGAATTCGAAAATCAAACAAATTTTAATGAATGCATTTTTTCATGAATATATGAATTCATCTAGCCTTATATTCTAAGGTATTTCCATAAAATGATTCCATCGAAAATATTGAAAAAAAAAAAAAATTTAACTTTAAAAGAATTGAAGTGAGATGACACTGCAATCATGTAAACCATAGAGCTCTCTATGATGTAAACAGTAAAACTTCAGTAAAAATTAAAAAGCACTTTTCTCGCCACATCCGATTTTTTTTTAAATGTTTCTCTCAACTTTTTTTTTATTTGTTTGTTCGTTTGTTTGTTTTTTCAACAACAACAAAAAAAAAATCTTACTCCGGAATACTTTTAAAAACCCATAAAAACATTGTTTTGTACAATTTGAGATAAACAGTACACATAAACAGTACACAAACAGCCTATTAAAATTTTTTTACAGAATGCTCCGCTGTATATTTCTATATAAGAAAGCCAAAACATGTTGAGAAAAATTATTGTTTATTTATTATTCGTTATGCAACAACACATTCTATATAATCGTTCATAAAAATTCTACAGAAATATCTAGATTATCATTTCCAAAAATCGCTTTTCACTTTTATTATTCGATTTTGTAATTTGAATGCTTAGCGATATGTTTTTATATCCATTATCCTAAATAAAGTAGTTTTTTAATTCCAACTTAAAATTCAAAAAATTATACAATCACTGAAGCTAAATTTATTGATGTGCAAATTGTTCTGATATCAGCAACATTTTATATGAATAATTCTTGATAACTGTTCTGATATCAGCAACATTTTAAAAGAATAATTCTTTCTGCAGACAAATTTGGTCCAAAACACTTGATAAGATCGCTAATTTTAGTCTTTAGGTAATTTTTTGAAATTGGCTCCAAAGATTTTGCTAATCCTGCCACCTTAGAAATACAGCATGAATCGTTTTAATATCCCTCGCTCTTGAAAATGTCCGAAATTGTATAATTTCCATCAAAATTTCGAGGTCAAAGTTGAAATTTTTGATTGCAATATTTTCTTCCTTCCTGTAACAAAGAATAAAGAATGAGAGCTATCCTAAAGCAACTTGAGCCGAAGCTACTTAAGATGTGCAATCAGATTTGCAATCACGTTTAGTTTAAAAATGGACAAAGCTTCTCGTTAATAGTAGAATGAGTGAGCAAAATGCAAGGATGTACGCTAGTTCTACAAAAAGGAAACAGAAGAATAGGGAAATAAATTTTTTTCAGTAACAGATTAAATAATGTGGGCAGGAAGACAGTCAACTTACGTGATGGGCTGAAATGAGGCGAATTCTAGTTCATGGAGTACAGTGGTTGGTATAAAGAGTTTCTGAACAATGAAATAACATCGAAGCAATACACGTGGCAAAAAGGTTTCAATTCTAAGGGCTTGGCAAAACTCGAGTAGAGGACTTTACACTTAGTTTATATTTTTAATATTAACCGCGTTACCTTGTAAGCTTCATTATTCATTTATAAAATATATTAAAACTTTCTAAAATATAATTCGTTGTTTATAAAATGGTTTTATAGTTATTCGAATAGAATTGAGGATTGTAATTAAGCATGTTTTATAAGCCAAGATGTCATTAAATGGACTAAAGTTTTATTTGATGGTAAAATAAACGAGTTAACAGATTGTATCCAATATTGTCACGAAATTATTTTCTCTTGTGCCTCTTTTCATGCTCTTTTACATTACATTTCAATATTTAAACATTATTATTTCTCTAGATATTGAAATTTTTAAAAAAAACTAAAACAGCCATAAACACAAATTCTTAAAGAATGCATACTTTTTAACGCAAGCGCGAACAATTGCATGAATTTTAATGTGTCTTTATCTTTAAATAAGAATATATTCAAAAAGTTCGTGCAGTGGATAAATATCTTAAAATAACATTAGTTGTCAAATCTCCGAATTTCGGTAAAAAAGTATGTCATTTCTAATGATTTTCTGGTACCTAGTTCGAAAATGGCAATGAAAACAGACTAGCTCAAGTTTATCCGATTTATGAACTAATATTAAAATAAAACTACAAAAATTGTTACAAGGATTATAATGTAATGCAAACTACTTGAAGCAAGAACTGTCAAGATATTTTTATGATTATGAAAAACACATTGTCATGTTAAAAATACAACAGAGTAATGCAATCAGACATTAGTTGCGCGTACGGCATTTCTTTATTGCTTTCATTTTATGAAATTAAAGGTGTTTCGAACGTAATAGCACACATTTACCGACTCCATTACCTTTGTAAATTCCGCTATTTGCGTTGTAAAGAGTCACAATTGACAGTGAAAAATTCAATGTAAGAATACTTAAGCCCCACGTTTTACTTTTATCTTAAAGCTTCCAATTCGTATATAGCTTAAAAGAAACTCTTACGTAGAATAATATATCACTTTTTCAAAATAAATGTTAATTCTCAATAAATTTTACATTATTCGTATATTACCGAGACATTGTGGTTTGAGAATATTCGTACACTTTTAAGGAAATGCACTGACTAATAGATAAATTGGAGAGGGGGGAAAAACTAGTAAGTTTTATATACGTCCGTAAATGTTAGAATTCACAAAAACATACTGACGCAATAAAGCAGAATGACGTGATCACTCAGTAGAAATGAAATCTGGCGTCTGTTATCCGAACCATTAGTAAATGTTAGAAGATTCCTTGACTACATCATGAATTACGAATAGAAGCAGAAAGAAAAGCAAATTATGTATCATTTACATCAAAGATTTATAATTAATAAAATAAAATAAAATAAAAACTCAGGATTATATACAGACACAAGAGAAGAATATTTACGTTTGAAATTTTGAAAACTATAATCAAATTGCAAATTTTGTTTCCGTACACTCGAATTAGTAATATAGGATATTTTGGTTTCTGAAACATTTGGGCTGTTGTCTAGGAAAGTGTTTCATTTTTCAGGTAATTCCTATAGTAAGGTAAATATTTCATATCTAGCGAGAAATAAATAAATTGCTATCCAAGTAACCACGATTCGAAAAGCATTTGGGCTGTTGTCTAGGAAAGTGTTTCATTTTTCAAGTAATTCCTATAGTAAGGTAAATATTTCATATCTAGCAAGAAATAAATAAATAAATTGCTATCCAAGTAACCACGATTCGAAAATCTTATTTCAAACTCAGTTTCGCCATTTAAATTCAGTACATTCTTGATAATCTGTTTAGTTTTTATTTCAATGCGATACATTACTAGTTATAAAAATAAATATTTGAAATCAAGGATCAGGTTATTAAACCTTATTTGTACATCGTTTTGTTGGCAGAACTGTCGGTTCAATACGCTTGATGCAGACCAAGGTTTCTTAAGATCTCTTTTTCTCACAATTTTGTTTAAGGAAGAAAACATTTTGATAAAACCATTTCGTCAGGGAAAAAACATCAGCAGGTTCAGAAATAATGAACATTAATTAATGAAAATAAAAAGAAAATTCAATTAAAACAATTTTTAAAACTTTAATCTCTTTCGATAAGATTTTTATTTTTTCATTATCATTTTGTTTACAAAGGGTAAGAGAGTCTTAACAATCTCCACGATTTTAACAGTATTCTACATTACTCTGTAAATAAAGAAACCTAGATAAACTTAATAGAAAGAACTTTATCATGAAAAAGATCATTTGAAAAGCATATTTACATATTGCAAAGCTAGAATTTCTTTAGAAGCGTTATTTGCTGCAAATTATAAAACATATGTGTACTTTTGAAAGTGGAATAGATAATTTTTTAATACAGTATTCTAATTGCTAATTCTACATTTCTTAATATTAAAATAAAAATTCATTATAAACTTCACGCGCTGTCCTATCACGTTTAGATGTTTCTTTTTCTCTTCAAACATTCACTATAAACCTTCTGATTTACATCGCATTATCAGAATAAGTGATTAAATTATTCAATGTTTATAGAATAAAGAGTGAAACAGCGACTCATCAGAAGCCAAAACAAGAACACTCCTCAATTTTATTACCATCAAATACCGACACAACAAAATTGAAGTTAATAAATATAGAGATTGGTGCTGATTAAAATCATTTCAAAAATGCACTAGTGGACGGCATCATTAATTAAAAATCATCTCAATTGTTTATATTATACTACTTCATACAAACATGATACAATTTTAATGAAACCATAACTTTCACTAGACAGCTAGCGAGAGAAATGTTAAAATAATGCAAATATTGTCAGACTAAAATTTAAAAAAAAAAGAATGGAGCTCATTTAAACGAAAAAAATGAAAAACGCACAATAAACCATTTTTTTTTAATCCTTGATCTTTATAAAATTGCATATTGTCTTTAACGAGTTATTAATGCGATTCAAAAAGGAAATAGTAAAATAAGGAATAGTTTTTTCAGCTTTATTTTTAAAACTGATTAATTATTTGACGTTTTATTCTAATAGAAAAAAATATTTAGTCGCTTGTACAAATTTTATTTCTATAATTTAACCAGTTTTTAAAATTTTTTTATAATTTTTATTTGTTTACTCAAATAGATTTTAATTTAAAACTTCGGTCAGACAGATGTTTATAGCCTAATTTTTAATTCGATCATGAATATAATCGCAACAGATGCATATAAGTGCATTT
>JAPMOR010016494.1:19415-47557 GCA_026543865.1 Argiope aurantia | reverse complement strand
TGTGTGTGTGTGTGTGTGTGTGTGTGTGTGTGTGTGTGTGTGTGTGTTAACTGGCTTGGAATATGTTGTTAGAAATGTAATAACCTCGGACGAGTTCGTAAATGTTTAGCTCAAAGGGGGAAGAAATGGTGGGGGATTCAAATTTTCATTTTGCTGTAACTTTCTTAATATTCAAGATAGAAAATTAAATTCGATTATATAAATTAGCACCTCTTGGTTGTTTGAATATGTGTAAGAGAAACAACTGCTGTATTTAATGTATTTCGACAACTGTAATATTTTAGAAGATTGGGGCTGAAAAGTGATTTTCAAGCCCGAATTTTGACTGTTTCTAACATCAACTATTTACGTTTCCAGATAGTAACTTAGATGTAAAATTTTCTACCTTTGTCTCTCAGCTTGCTTGGAGGAATTTTTTCTTTTTTTACGACTGAAAAACATGATTCCAGTTTAATTAATTTACTGCGAATTAAGAAGTGTATATTTTACGAAATCAAACCGAAGTGAAAATCCCACTATGAAATTAATGATTGGCAAAAGTTCACGATTAAATGATTCATGGATGAGTACGAATTCCATCATAACATTAAAAAAGATTCTTACAGAAAGTATATCGAATTGAATTAAATTCATAATTAAAATTAAGAGAGTAAATTGTAGGAAATGGAATATATCAATAGAAGGCTAAATTTTGATTCATAAGATAATAAAAGTCCATTTTTGAAAGATATGAACATTAATTTCAGTAGGCATAGCGATTATCCATTTGAAGAAGAGTAAGCTTATATTTGAGTTTGACTAAACTTTCTTTTTAAAGCCTGTTTCTTGATTTCTTTCATATTTTCTTTTCTTTGACTGAATGGACACTTTGAGGAAGCGACGAACCCTCTCCAGAGCATTTCTAATAATATTTTACAGCTCTCTTTAAAGCTTTGAATCCATTGCAGCTATAAAAAACGCTTAATGAAGTAGTTGGAAGTTGTTATGATGATTTATTTAGGCCTGAACTGTTGCCATTCGATAATATGTAATAAAAGCAATTTCCATGTCACGGATGTTAAAGTTTTACTATAGTTTTTTTTTATAGTCAGTTTAAAAAAAAATTGCATGAACTAAAACTAAAATGTCTGCATCCGATATTTTAATTTTTTTTTTCTTTTTCAGATATTTTGAGGAAATGACCCCAACATTTCTCTTCAATTTAAACCAAGAACGGTCGAAATATTATTTTTATTTATTTTAAATTAATTGTTTTCCATAGTAGTCCAAATATTTTCTTCGTGTATTCAAGACAAAAAGCATTTACTTCTTCACTGAATTGGCAATCAGCCAATTGGGAATTATAGCCTCAAGAATTATGAAAATTATTTTTTTACGCAATTTATATTCCCATACCATCTTTGTAGAAAACTTTCTAGTTTCATCTCTTTTGTTTTACCATCTTCATTTTTTCGTTACTTGTTTCAATTTCTGTCGCCTGTATTAACGTAAATTTAATATCGCCCAGAAAATAAACTTACAAAATCAATAATATTTTTACTTTCTCGTAAACGTAGTATTGAGAAGGTATAGTACTCGTCAAAAAATTCGAACTCGAGATTTTGCCTGATTTCCTTGTAGCTCTGAGTTCGGAAAAAACACTTTTACAAAATGTCCGTCGGAATGTCTGAGGTAAATATGATTCAATGATATTTTAATCTAGATGGATGAAATTTGGTATACGGTTTTTACGCAAAATGCGTGGATTTTTATCAAATTTTCAACAAATTACGCTCAGAGAATGTCCATGTCTTCAGCTGTTCGAATATTAGTTAAATCGATAATTACGAAACGAAGAGATCTAAATAGATACAATTCGGTACGCAGATTTAACATCTATAGACGTAGGCCCCTGTCACAATTTGAGCTAAATCCAAGAAGGTATGCATCGTCTGTCGATCTGTATTTTCATAAAAATATAAACGGCATAGCTCAAAAACGCAATAACTCAAATAGATGAAATTTGGTACTGGACTTTGAAGCTACAAATGCTGTTTTGTCTGAAATTCTTATTTCAATTGGTTAGAACTTGTCTAAAACCCAAATTTGATTTTTGGTTACTATTAATTGCATGCAAGAGATTAATCGCCAAAATACTCGCCAAGGATCACACAATAGATTCAGTAAAAATGCTAATTTCACGCCAAAAGAATATTTCATAACTATTGTATGTCAATGCCATGTAAAGCTTTCTCTGGGATAACACCTTTGTTAGAGATTATGTGAAAGAGTTTTGGGGTGATCGTTCTATATAATTCATTTTGATCTGATTCTTTTGATTTATATTATGGTGGTTAGTAAATATTATTTTTTTTTTATATTTTCTTAATATTATTTTGGCAAATGATAATTTAAAAATAATAATTCTCATCGAAATATATTTTTATAAATATTATTTTGACATTCATCATGCCATGAGCAGCGATGTGTGGTATTGCTAATCAAACATATAATTAGGTTTCAAAGATCCTATTGATCAGTATCAGATTGTCTATCAAACTCCAAGGAGAAAAAGTATCTTATCTTATTTCTCTTAATTCTTAGAAATCAAACCTAATCAGCTTAGAAATTACAATTCAAAGTAGCAATAATTATGAAATTTTCTCATAAACGATATAATTTTTTCGATTCATTCCAATGCGTCTACGTGTTTCTGTTCCTGTTTCAGTACAGAATAATCTCTAGTTTAAAGTCCAATTCCGCCAGAACAGAAATATTCCAGCTCAAATATTAGATCATGTAAGTTTTCTACCTATATTGATTTCTAATTGATTGTTCAAATATAAATATTAAAACGAAACAAATGTTCACACTCTTTCACAGAAGTTATAAAACATCAAATGTCACAAATTTATTATTTTAGGTTCCCATAAATTTAGAGGACATTTATTTTTACCGTGTTATCCTTTAAGATTGGCACACGTGATTTAGAAGATTCTGTTAAATCCCTGATATTTAGTAGTATCCGCCTTTTCTTCCTCTAATAATTCAAGTATAACAATATTTATTAATTTCCTACCACAATCTACTTATGGAAGAGAAGAAGTAGGAGGGCTTCAATTACAACAAAAGGAAACTATTGGACCAGATTCCGTCAGAGAATAACTTAGCACATACCGAACTAATTTCCTCTCCTATAGAACTAACCTATTCCATATTTATGGGCTTTTTATGCTAAATAGAAACTGCCATGGCCGGATCTGAAAAAAATGAAAGGAAATACATGTCCCAGAGTCGGCTTTCAAGATCTAGCGGCGACGGACATCATCAATCACTGGCTAGCCTGCCACCTGAGTCATGGTGTCATAGCACGCCATTGTGAGCGTGACATTCAAATGGTTCGTCATCGCTCCACACCCTCTACTCTTTTGTTTTTTAATTGATTGTAATATATTTATGTATGTACACATTTTGAGAAAAATGACGCTGCCTTGGCGACGTGTTTGCAAGTTTTCGGGTTTATTGGCGCTATTGCGTGAGTCGCAATCGGATTTTTGGCATTAGTAATGCTCACGGCGTAGGACAACTAATACATTTAATATTTAAAGGCGGTAATTGCGGAAGCGAGGCTGATTAATAGCACAACGCTGTTTAAAAAATTTACTTTTACTTTTTTTATAATGTCCTGTTTCTTGATAATGTCGAGCAGGTATAATTAGGTATAACTTTAGCATGGTTAGTTGACGTTTTGAGAGGGAAATTAACTGGAAGTGCATGCGTTTCAAGGTAAATTGCTATATTTGGCGACGTGAGAGAAGAAAGAAATAAATTCGCTTTTTTATTAACAACACGAGTGGTTAAGCAGGAATTAATAATATGGTTAAAAGGAATTTCTGGCTTCCTGTAATCAGTATACATGAAGTCTAAATTATAATGTTTTTGTAAATTTAGCGGGAATGGACAAAAGAGGCTGCGCTTTCACAATAAAAACATAAATCTAAAAATTGGTTTACTAAGCACTTTCAACCAGTATCTTCCATACGATATCAAACAGAATTTATTAGATAGATGTCTAGTATTCAAAAAAGAAAAGAAATAAGATGGCCCGAATAGCAACGATAAAAATCTACTTATATATTTCTATTCCAATCTTTATTTAAAAATATAAACATGGTTATCGTTGTTCTGGAAATAGTTAAAACGTTCATGCAAATAAGAATTCTCGTTTCACTCATAATCATTTTGGATGAGTGCCATATTCTGTAGCTTAACAAAAATAAAATACGTGACCTAAGAATGAATGCAAAAATTATTTATATTATGTCTTTTTCCATCTGAATTATCCGATGGGAATAGAAAAGATATAAACAATATACATTGTCTTTAGCATGGATACTATATATATGCGTAAAAAGATATACTGTTTACATGAAACTTTCATTTTTCTGAAATGGATCGTAACCACACTCCATTTTCATAATATTTATGAAGATGGGGAATATTTGTGAATAAAAACACAGTAGATAAGCTGCCGTTATTACCATATATTGATTGCTGTTGAGTCCCCGCTGTCTCTTTTATTTGGCTAATAATCAAAATTATGATCTTACTAAATTTCTGGTTGTATCTAACAATCTGACTAATAAAATATTCCACTCTAAGCTAAGTTTGGTTAAGAAAAGAATCACACAGAAATCATTCAAATTATTTCAATATAATTTGGTTTCAATGGCGATCAAAAAGCGCAAAGAAAAAAGTTTTCCAAATCATAAAAATATATTCAAGTGCATTATTATTTCTTACGAAATATTTTGAACATGCGAATCACATGTTATATAGTTTGGCGATTAAAATCCCCAAATTGGTGAGATTTTTTCTTGGCGCTTTTTGGTCACCGTTACAATTGACAAATACCATCATTTCCATAACAAATTAACATTTCGGAGAAAACATATTTTTTTAACGTAAGCGGGAAAGTATTTGATGCTTTTTGAAAAAATATAATTCAAAATGCAAGAGAAAGATCGCCGAACATTTATAAAATGCAAATATGTAACAGGGTCTCTTTACAGTTGTTGCAACCATTCTGGCGACGAGATGTTATTTTGCCATAACTAGAGTTTTTTTTTTTAAATTCTTCATTTATCTACGAAGTAAATAAAACCTAGAATAAGATAAATATGAAGATCTTGAAAATGATGCCTGATCGAAGTCTCAATTCCTGTATGAAGAAGCCTGATCGACTCATAAAATTTGCTTAAGGATTTGATTCAACCAATCTAAGCAGATTGTTCTGTCAAATTTATTTTATGCCCTCTTTACTTTTGAAAATGGATAACTATAGTCATAAACAAGTAATATTTTTAAAATATTTTAAGTCAATTCCCACTTAGGTTAATATTTTTTTTATTTTAGTTACTTTTTAATAAATAATTATAATTAATACAAATATGTATATACATATGACAGAATTACAATATTAAGGGACAAAATAGAGCTTGGAGACATGGCGACGGATTTGGCGTCTTTGGCAACCACATAGAAATTACTGGGCAAATTTAATTAATGAATATTTGAAAAAAAACTGTATTAATATCAAGTGTCATCCACTACAAATTTTAAAAAATATATTTGAACTTCAGTGGAAAAATAAAAAATATTTTATTGACGATTGAAAATTTGAACAAGATATATAAAGAGAGAGTGTGATCTAATAGTAGGAATTGGAAAATGTATCCAGATTTACAATATTGTTACAAATCTGTAATGTTACTTCCCAACACGGTTAGTTCAATCATTGACAAGATCGTTTTACGATCGCTCTGTTGGATGCTGATCGGACACCGAATCATTGATTTCAGGGCTTAGCAATAAACTTGGCAACCATTTGGCGACAAAATAGATAATACTGGAATCTTCCAGAATTTTAGCTATTGAGCCAACCAAGATACGCCTTATTTGTCCGGAACCTTCTCTGCCAGCCTCCGGGAACTATAAAAGACCGGGAGTTTCAAACCGAAGTCAGTCGTGTATTGAATCGTGGAAAGAGTCAACGGCGAATAGTTGAATCAGTCCAGCGAAGAGCAAGTGTTGTGTGGAGCCTGAAACGATTGTTGAATTGAGCTGTGTGCCGAGTTCTGATGTTTATTAGAAGCAGCATCGAGTCGTGTGAGGTGTAGCCAGTTGTGTATTAGTGAGTCGGCAGTTGGATACAGCTAAAGCGAGGAGACACTGGAGAATTGCAGGCGTTTGGAGAGACTGTAGAGTGAAGCTACGAAAATTCCCTCCTCATCTGAATTCTGGACGCTTTGTGTGCTGTAGTTGTTATTACAACCGATTACTACTTGCGGGCTACTGTTTGTTGTAGTGTGTTGCCTGTGGTCGTCTCGGTTGTATATTTGTTGCCTGCTTTCTGCTTATTCTTGTTTTTGTGTTTAATAAAAGTCTTCGTTCGTTATTGAGACTTTCTGATTGTTTGCACATCATACGCCTACTGCAAGTGAACCCATTGACTTTACATACTCAGAGGAATTGAAATTTCGTAACATTATTATGCACTATTTAGTAATATCACATGCAAAGTGATCTAGAAAAAAAGTCAAAAGATAACATGTTGTTCCCAAATCTTATACAGAATGCGAGTTAAAATCATTAATTAAAAAGTTGTAGAACAACATCAATTGAGCACAAAAAGACGTTTTCTTACACATCTATACATAAAATAGAACTGTCTTCAGAACAATAACGATTCATTGAGTATCTTCTATGACAATCGGATCCATATCCCAGTAACTCCAGAAAAAGAGTTTTAAAGAAGTGCCTATATCGCATATCACGAGTGCATCTCTACAGAAGGCAAAAGTTCATGATAATTTTTCACTGATATATTTTGTAACAAAACAATATTATAAATGGCATTTTATGCGTTACCATCTTGGCATTTATACATATTTTTACTTTCTCATATGCGAAGTGTAGAGAAAGTATTGTAATCATCAAAAAATTCGAATTCGATATTTTGACGGATCTTTACGTCATAGACCTCCTTGAGTTAGAAAAACTCATATTTAGAAAATATCTGCCTGGCCGTGACGAAGATAACTCAAAAGCACTTCGGGCTAGACGGATGAAATTTGGTATACGGTCTTTACATCACATTTGTAGATTTCTATCAAATTATGAGGAATATCCGTCCAAAATACATATGTCTATTTGGCTGTTGAAATATAACAAGATAACTACAAAACGAAGAGAGCTAGACAGATAAAATTTGGTTTATAGAATTCAGTATAGGCACCTATCAAATTATGAGCTAAATCCAACAAGGACCGTCTGTCGATCTGTGCTTTCAGAAACGTGTAAACGAGATAACTCAAAAACGCAGTGACTTAAATATATCAAATTTGGAATATATCAGCGACTGCAAATATAATTCCGTGTCAAATTTTGGTTTTAATCAATTAGGAAAAAGGTGTCTAAAGAGTGAATTCTATTTTCGATATTCTACCATGGATTAATCGCCAAATAATTCGCCAAGGATCACATGATCGATTCAGTAAAAATGCTAAATTTATGCCAAAGGTTAATATTTCGTATCTATTGTACACTAATACCATGCAAGGCCTTCTCTAGTATAACACATTTATTATAAAGTACATGAGAAAGTTTTAATTAGACCACTCCCGCTGGCTTTAAATAATTTTTGTATGCTTTAACTTTGCATACCGTTTAAAGAATGCAACATACGTGAAGGGAAAAAAATCGTCTAGGGAAGGACTTAGAAGATTTACCAAATTTGGTATCTAATTATTTTTTGAGTACTAAGTGTCCACTGAGGATGTAGGGTTCGAAATTTTAATTAGATTTTGATTTAATCATTAATCAAAATTTTAACATTGCCCTAAAAATCAAAGAAGCATATTAATGCACCAAAATTGTTTCTACACATTAATTTAAAATTCAAAGAATAAGTTTCTCAGTAATATTAATTTTAATTCTATGCAATTCTTTTATGGAATTTTAAGAAATTTTAAAATAATTTTCTGTGTTCTAATATTAAGAGTAAATTTTCAATGTAAAATAGACAAATGAAATAAATCTAAAATAATATCAGGTCATCATATGATTTTCATATTAAATCTGTGTTATCCTGTGGTTTTGTTGTTGGTTACTTTTTTAATATATCACATAGTTTTCGGGACGAGGTCAATAATTCAAGTAACAGTAGCTTCACAAAATAACGCATAACCATTTTATTATCCTGAACATAACTTTTAGGATCACAGCTTTCGACATTCAAAAATTAAAGAAATGAAAAAGGACTTTGTTGGAAAAACTATTTACTTATAAAATGATAATTTCTTGTATATTAAATTTCAAAAAACAATAATCTGATTAAAATAGGAAAGAAAATCTAAAATAAATAAAATCTAACATAAAATATAACTGCAAATCGTGGACATTTATATCAAACAGTTAATCGAAATCCTTGAAACATGAAGAATTTAAATTGCACGATATTTTTTACAGTATCAAGTAAATTTTCAAACTAATTTTTTTCCAGAATTTCCATTATAGAACATCTTTTACTATAATGCAGTATTTAATATGTTCCTTTTTATTAAAAAAGAAATATATTAAATACTTCTATTTCAATATCACCGTTAATTATGAAAGGCGATAAGCGCGTTTCAGGATGACAAATTATAGATCCATTAATCTTTACTGAAAGTTTGTTATTATCTAGAAAGGAGTTTCAAAAATTAACATAAAAATAACGCAGATAAGAAAGGAATTCAAAACTTTAAAAAGTTTTTTATATATATATTATTTTTTTTTAATTAAAAGCTTCAAACTAGAAATTTTCTTTCTTGATACCAAAGTCAATATTCTGAAAAATGTTTTTCATGCTTATAAAAGATATGTCGTATTTTGATAATTACGGTGTCAATTTTTTCTTGACAAGCTTTGTATTACTCAAAATAATCATCACAAGTACTAAAAAGTATTATTTCTTCTTTAAGAAAGAATATTTTTAATGGTTTTTCTCATGATTAAAGAACCGTTTTATCGTCATTCAATTTATGGAGAAAAGTTTTAGTTTATGAAAATAAAACTATCATAGCTGTTATTATCTATCCATTACACTGTTGTTTCCTTTTTTTATTTACTGCCTTACAATTTTCTAAATCTTCTACTTATAATGATTATCTTCATTTCCTTTTAAAATATTACTCGTACAAGTTGGCTTTAAGGATTTGGCGAGTGTGATGGCTATAATAATTTGGCTAGTGTGATGGCTATAATAATTTGGAGAGTGTTATGGGTATAATGATTTGGCGAGTGTGATGGCTATAATAATTTGGAGAGTGTAACAGCTATAGTAATTTGGCGAGTATGATAGATACAATTATTTGGCAAGTATGATGGCTATAATATTTTGGAGAGTGTGATGGCTTTAGTGATTTTGCAAGTGTGTTGGCTATAATGATTTGGCAAGTATGAAGTAGGAATTGCTTGATATTATAAGAATATATCTTTAATAAGTTATGGAATACACATGTATCAAAATTTTCTGATCTGATCATTCCCCGACAGTACATGATTTAAGATATGTCAATACAAATAGAAGGAACTGCAGAATGAACTGCGCCGAGTTCAGCACGATTGTAACTATTATTTCGTACAATTCGCTCTTTCTTTCCATACTTTTCTCTCATCCAATAAGTGCACTTATATTTCCTAGATCGAAAGCCAGCTTCTAGATAGTCAGAGCCACGCTACACTTTCACCAAGCACATGAAATGCACAAAAAAATATCGAAATAGTAACAATATCAGAAATAATTGAAAGACAAATTAAAAATTTCGAGATAATATTAATGGCCTTCATTCTGGCATTACATTTAATAACCCAAACTGTTGCAATAAAATTAATGATATGTTTTTTAAAAAGTTCAACATTTACTACGTAGCATTGTAATCTAAATGATTTCGAGTTTCCCAGATCTGGACTATTTGAAATTTTTCAGTTTAAAGTGCATAATCCAACTGTAATCAAAGCAAAATTTCTTTTTTAATCGCATTTTTATAAATAATGTCCTTTGTTTCACTATGAAATAGCATCGAATGACAGCTCCAAAATTCGAATCCTATTTCTTAGTTCTGCTGAGATTAGGTAAGAAGCATGGCTAAATGCATAAAAGAAGGGAGAGAAATGAAATTTAATATGCATAAAGACTTTATAGTTTAACAAACCCATCCCTAACAATTGGACGCATCAAATATTGGGATTTTTTTTCAATTAGCAGTTGTTTATCATTTTTTTTTTCTTTTCGGAGCTGAGAAAATACCACTGCTGTCACTTTTGTTGTTGTTGTTGTTGTTGTAACAAGATTTTATGTTTAAGTTTGAATCTTATCGATGACATTTTAGAAAATTGCTCATTTTATTAGAAATCTCTATCTAATTCATTTTATGATAGCGACTTATCGAAATTAAATTGTTTTAATCTCATTTATTGAGTTCTTATATTTATAGAATTTAAACTCAAATTGCAATAAACGATCTCCATAAATTATGCGACTTGGCAGTAAACGACCCTCTATAAATTATTTTACAAAAAAAACGACTTATAACTTTGTTTTCTAAATAATGTTACGCAATACTGCATTCGCTCAATTTTAGTATCATCGTTGAAAACAGGGCGTTACAGATATTCTTAAAGCATACTGAGTGAATGCCAAGCCAATGAAAGAAACTAGCTGGCAAACATGACGGTTTTGAAAACAAAAATAAATATTCTAGAAAATACAGGAATTAAGGTGATACCTCTATTAAAAGCCGAAATCCGGATGACCTTCTAGAAAATTCAACACCGTACTGAGAGGCTGTACGGTAAGTCAAAAACCGTAACAATCCAGTTGAATTAAATTTGATGTTATATGCTTTATAGGAAAGTGCAGACATTTATTAGAGTTTGGAGCATAAACACAAGTTACAATACGCATAAATTTCTTTTCCTGAAGTTCCGTCTCTTAATACAAACCGACTGAATCATGTAAATAATTTTACTAGGGAAGGGAACTGAAACTCTCACTAGTTACTTTTGTATTGAATACTTCATGCATATCTTAGACCAATTAAGACGAGATAAATTAAATTATCTTTTCGCCTCCGAAACAAAAAAAAACATTACCTAGAATTTGCAAGTGTCTTTAATTCAAGTTTAATCTTATTTCATACTTCCAATTTCCAAATCTAGTTTCTATAGATTTGATAGATAGATTCTATAGATTATAGAATGTTATTTAAAAAAATATAACTCCAAAATGTAATGGAATAATTTGAATCAACTAAATTACAACGGTTTACATTACGGTTTTACAACGGTTTTAATTACAACGGTTTTTCTATTGTAATTTAAAAAAACAGATAAAAAATTGATGCGCCATCTGACCATTTCTTCTGAATGCTTTTTGTTGAAGCATACATTAAAACCAAGCGAATATTTTCCACTGTCTCTATTACTTTTAAATAATTCAGAACCATTTCAAATTCAATTTCTGGAGGTAAATATAAGTTGAATATCGTCTGCGGTCATGAAAGAGCACTTTAATGCGTCTTTCTAAATGCAGTCTCGCGTCAAATATCAAATTTCTATTGAAAGCTCTTTTCATCAAGGATTAAATTCACAGCAGATAAATCTCGAATTGCCAATCTATTTTCCTCTTTTTATAAAGCCCATTTGCAAAAGGAAATCTGAAAATGTTTCAACAAATAATATGTTCGAACACACATAAAAGGCAGAATTCGATCCATTTGAAATTATAATTCCACTAATTATAATTCCATTATAATTCCACTGAAAATTCTTTATTTATCGAAATAAAATTCACAATGTATTAAATGTTATAAATTCATTTCCAATTAAATAACATTTTTCAGTACTTGTCTTGTATAAAATGCTTTTGTCTATCTATACATTTAAAACTAACCGCTTTTGACTATCAATTGGTCCGCCGAGAATTTTGATTGTTTTTACTTTCATTTAATTCGCATAAACCTAACTTGATGTTCTTCATTCCGCTAATAAAATGTTTTTAAACATTATATTATATCAAATATTAAAATCACAGTGTCTTTATAATCTTATACCTATTCTGTTTAATGAATGATGATATGAACTTTCCTAATGGATTCGAGTCTTATGTCATCATAGTACTATTAGTAACCTAAGTACTCGGATAATCTTTCATATTTTATTGTATTGTTCATGATAATGTAATTTTACTTTTTAAACTCGCATACAAGTTATAGCATCTATATCTATGAAAATGCTTAAATATTACTGCAAAAATTAAGTTTTTGGATACCATGTATTTTTTTTTCAGAATAATTAATCCAAATTAAGGTTTCTAAAATTATGATACATGCATTATTAGTGTTATATTACGTTATTTTGGGTCATGCAATTTTATTCTGGTTTTTAAAGAATTAAAAACGGCGTTGCTTTTAATATTTTGCTTTAATTTTAATGACGCCTGTTTTAAATTCGTCTCTCTAATCACAGACTCATTGACCATATACTAATTAAAGCTTTAGGCTAAATACTGAAGGTAATAATAAACTTTTCCAAAACTTTAGCTTTCCCTTTCACCTACCTTAAGCTTGAAATAATTGGTGATAAGCCGCTACAAATCGAAATTCGTTCCAATTAAAGAGGTCCATTCGTCTCATTAATCTGAAACAATGATAAATCTTAAGATCTGCAATTAAATATTCTTATTTAAAATTTACCATAATATATGTTATAGTTACATTTTATTATAATTAAATTATTTCAGTTATGAATATAGTTGAATAATATAAATTTTAAGTGTTTTATTCTTTAATTAGAAACACTCCGTTTAATGTGCATTTAATTTAATTAATAGGAAAAAATTTTATATGATGGTAAATATAATTTTACAGGATATTATTTTAAATGCTGTAAAATTTAAATAGGATAATTCTCCAGACAATTGATATTATTAACTTTAATTAATATTTTTGTAATATGAAATATTTGATAATCAAAATAAACTGAAATAACTTTGTAATATTAACTATTTACTTGGCAGTATAAATTTGGATATATTTGTAATAGAAAATATTTACCAATCAGTATAAATCAGAATCACAGGATATTTAACTCAAACACGAGACATCTGATTCATTCTGATTAGTATTCGACAAAAAAATCGTTGAAATTATGATCCAAGTTAATTTGGCCATTTAATTAGATTAAATGTATAACAAAAATTAAAAAAGATAATTTTTTTTTCCTTTCCAACTATTTTCAAATAATGTTTTATTCTCAAGTAAATTATCACAAATTAATATTTTTTTATATTCTCGAAAATAAAGAAAAACTGTAATCGACAAAAAATTCGACTGTGAGATATTTTTGACAGTCTCTATACTTTAAGACTTCCTGAATCAAGAAAAAAAATGAAAAATTATATATGTCTGCCTATCTCAGAAAATTAAAAGAAAAATAAAATTAAAAAAAAATAGAAAGAATTAGATTAATGAAATCTCATGTTAATCTTTGTTCTAACATTTTAGATATCAAATTTTGAAAGATATCTTTTGGTAGGAGGTCTTATAGTCATTTATACAAACAAGATGAATTCACAATTGGAAGTGATCATCCCAAAACTTTTCGACATACTCTCTAATAAAAGTGTTATTTCCTACCACTCTTAAATTTTATTGTTAATATTGCCGCATTGAAAAGACGCAGTCGACTGTCTTTGACCGAATGGTCATTGCACTGGTCTCATAATCAAGAGTAGTGAGTTCGAGTCCCGACAATGAGATGCACAGTTTGTGTAAATATTTAATTCCTTGATTTCATGTTCCAGAAGATACTGGATCTTTCTTTAGTTTATCAGATAAGTGTTCTGGACATTTCTTACTGTCTCCAGAAAAGTATTCTAGAACTTTCCCTTCTAGTATAAAAGCAGAAGATCTCTCAGTCACCGGATTCTGAGTTCAGAGTTGAGCTAATAAATTGATTTAGCTCTACTTCTTGTGTGTGTCATTGAGTTCCACACTCAAGTACCTAGGTGGCAATATTATTACAATCAATCACAAAATCAAGCCGTATAAGCAGGCCTACCTGTGCTGTGATTTGGTAAGGCATGAAATGCTTTGGATGGCATTGGTTCACAGTAGTCATAAAATATATTTTGGCGTAAATTCAGCCTCTTTACTACATCTATCTTGTGATCCTTGGAGGAGATTTTGGCCAAAGATCTTTCCTGGTGTTATTTCCTGGCAGGAAGGATAATCCCTGGCAAGTGGTAAATAGTATTCAAAATCGAATTTCGGAGTTTTTTTAGACATATGTACGAAATCCGATTTTTTTTGTCGCATTTTTCTTAATCGATAAAGTCACAATTTTAAAACAGAACTACAATTGCAGTCACAAAATTGCATACGAAATTTGATATATTTTAGTCATTGTGCTTTGAGCTTGTCAATTCATAATCCAGATAACAACCTCCGAGCAGGAGTGATCGCTTTTTTCTAGTGGTTATATTACACGGCTATGAATCTTAGCGTTGCGAATTCAAGCCAAACAAGCACACTGGATGTTATTGTACCAAACGTTTTCAGGTTTCTGAAAGTACAGACCGATAGACAGGCCACCTCTTCTTGGATTTAGATCAAAATTTGACAGTTGTCTACAATATAGATCCTAAATCTGTGTATCGAACTTTTTCTGTGTAGTTGTCTTCGTTTTAGTTATATATACGAACAGCCGGGCAGACAGACTTCCCTTGAGCAAATTTAGCATCAAAGTTTGACAGAAATCTACAAAATTTTTATAAAAATTGTATACCTAATTTCAACTATCTAGCTCAAAGTTTTTTAAAATTATTATTATCAGTGACGGACATTATCCGGAAATGCGTTTTTCGAACTCAAGGAGTCTAAAACGTGGAGAATCGTCAAAAATTTGTAGTTCTTCGTCAAGCTTGAACCAAATCCTTTAAAAAGTTGACAGTCTGTCTATTTTTGTGATTATGAACTTATAAATACAACAAATTTATAAATAAAATGCATATATGGACAAAAATATATATTTGAATGAATATTTGTATGCAGTTAGCCAAAGATAAATGATGCGATTTGATAGATGGGTTCAAACGTTCATATTTGATTTTCTTTACTATACTACGGAATTCAAAACAAAACTATTAAAATGGTATCTTATATATCGGCTGGGGATTCAGCCGTTTGATATTAGAGTACTGCAGTGGACATGATGACGAATAAAAAGTCTCTAAATATTGTGTCCGACAAAAGGAAAGCTTTAATTTAAACACAATTTATTAAGAGGAAATAAAATTCAACACGTGATGAACTATTTACAGATATGATGGGGGGAAAACTTAAAAATACATAGACGGTCATTACAGGACCAGAAACTAGCACCGAACCACACTGGAAACATTATGACACGTATTATCATGTCTTAATTCTTATATTTGTATATTAGCTACGGTTACTGGGTTAAATAGTTATATGTTTAATGTCGAGTGAAATGATTTACTCATACTAATGACGCACAATAGAAAGTTCAAAATGCATTGCATCATTTTAGAATAAAGTACGGGATACAAAAGAATTTGGAATAGAACCTTAATGCCGAAATTTCATAAACGCATCATGATATGTAAATATGCAAAAAAAATGGAAAGGAGAATAGTCTAACTGTTTAAAACGAAATACTTATATATTAATAAAATATAACATAAACTGAACATTTGATTCCAATGCAAGATTGACATGCGAAGTGTGTCCTGTGCAAGCCTGGTACGATTTTATTTTCTCTCTTGGGTTAGATCAAACATGAATCATGATGCGTTAGTGTGGTGTGGAAAGCAGTTGCTGTGTTTTCATCCATATTATCTGTCCGCTGTTTAAAATTTCAATATTCGTCTGAAAACAAACCTTCCGTTTCTTTCAATGGAATCTCGGTACTAATAAAAATTCGAGGTAAGCGAGCATCACCTTAATTTTAAAGATATTGCAAATGTCATAATTATATCATTTTTATACTTCTAAGATTAATTATTATTCGATAGATTTTCTTATTTCTTAATAGATATTATTTGAAAACACAATATTATCCACGGACATTCTTTTCAAAGCATCCATAATCGATGTTGTCTAATTTTTTTCCCAAAAATTTTCTCCCGTTCTTCTTTGCCTTTAATGAAACTTTGTCATTCTTCGTATATCACTTCCGTCTCTGCTCTTCAGGGGCAAAATAAAGATAAGGTAGAAATTCTCGTTAAGTCCAAATGGATTTCGTTCACCAAGGGGCAATAAATTTTCTTCTCTGCCGTTTCCCCCCCCCCTCCATTCTTTATACATAGGATTTGATTTCGACGACTCTTGAAATGTTTTGACTGTCTTTTTTTTCTTCTTCTTTTTTTCCCTTTTCAAGGTAAAAAGGGAGAATTTTTAAGCGAGAATTTAAATTCGATGGCAGTGATAGGAAGGGTAGGCGATATAAATTCTTGTCAATTGAAAAATGACGCACATGGGAGAATTCAAACAATTCTGCCGAAGAGAAAATTTTGAATAAAAATAGAAATTTATGATCGAAATGAAAAAGATTGCTAAAATAGGGTGTCTGCCGAATTCCAAAGATAGAAAACAATTGCGCCCTCATAAAAAGTTTTGTAACTTTATTTTCTGATTATTTTTATTATTTTTATTCTTTGTGACTAAACGAATTGAAATTCCACAATTCAATCGCAAAATTATTGTAATTTTAAAAGCAAATAATTGAAAAAGAAAAAATCTGATTTTATTTTAAATTAATATTTTGTGAACTTAGTGAAATTTAGATTTAAAGTCAAGGATGTTTTCTAAACAATGATGGTCCAGTTTATCAATTGAAAATTTTTTTTATAATATTTCATAAAAATGATGTAAATTCTTTTGATTGAACTCCCTAGAACTTCGGAAATTTTTTTGAAATAGAAAATATATATTTATAAATGTTTTAAATGTGAGTTTTATTGCAAAAAAATAATATATTTAATGATAAGTAATTTGAACTTATTCAAAGTAATTTACAAAAAAATGAATTCAAAAAATGATATTCAGTTAAATATCCAAAAACGTATACTTTTAATTTAAATATAAAATTTTATCAAAAACACAAACTCGAATATAGTAATTTTCTGTTTGTTAATATACAAGTTTTACCAATTAAAATATTCTTGAAATTTCTTTTCAGTTTAAAGCTTTTTATTTTCTCTTCAAATCGTCGAAAGATTCGAACTTGAAATTTTAACCTCCCTAAGTTTGAAAAACACATTTTTGCAATAAAGCCTTTCAGTGGACATAACCCAAAAAAATTTGAGCTACACAAATGAAATCTGGTGCATGGCTCTAGACGAAATCTGTATATTTCTACCAAAAATGACATCTATTCAGAGAATGATTCTCTGCCTGGCTCTTCGAGTAGAAATAAACTCGATAATTTAAAAAAACGTAAAGAGCTAAATAGATGAATTTTGGTGCACAGGTTTAACATCTAAAATATATATTCTTATCGAATTTTAAGCCAAATTTCTCAAACCGTTGACTGTTTTTGTATCTTTAATTCCTCATGCATGTCTAAGTGTGATCTTCTGGCTACAATTGTAGTTCGGGGGCATATTTTGTTTCCAATCGGTCTATGAAAAAGACTTCCAAAATACACATTCACACATTATATTCGAAATAATGTTAGACTTCTGGGCCTATAACCAACTGTTATCCTTCTAGGCTCATAATTAACTCTGTTATACTTTAGGGTAGACTAAACCAAACTGTAGCAAAGCAAGCAGTGAAATTTTTGTGTCGAGAAGGCATAAAGATGAAAATAGTTTCTTAAAAATGATTTTTATTAAAAATCAAGAATAAAGTCAATGTGCTCGTAACCGGAGCAATCAAAATAATAAGTTGAATAATAAAAACTTAAATCAACATTACCAGACCTCAGATTCGAACCGTCTAAAATAACTAATCGGCATAGTTAAACTGTTGAAACAACATACAGTTACATAGCCGACCAGTCGACGCTCTCTATCTTAGAGCTAAAACACATTTCTCATATTCCGTATCCTTCTCTTCTCTCAAGACTACGACACGAGCCGAAATTAAAAATAGTCGCTTGATTTGCATTGCGATTGCTGCCAACCACAAAACAAGAAACTAGCAAAAAGGTCGGCTTCGAATCATCGGTTTGTTTACTTTCATTGAGATCATGGAACGGGATTGGAAAAACAACGCAAGGACCGTAAAATTCGGATCCGAAAATAACTTTCGCACGGTTTTTCTTTAAATGTCTAACAAATAAAAATGCTACATTCAAGTCAGAGATCTATAATTTCTAACTATTATTTATCAATACCAATCACAGCAATGACGGTTTTACCCAAAGTTTACAATTTTATGCGAGAGGAGAGAGATAAGATATTTATTGGAGCGTCTGCGAGAAAGTTTCGGGGAGACCATTCCCTCTGATCAAGAATAACTTAATCAGAAATTGGCAGACTTAAAAATATAGAAAAAAAAATTTTTTTTTAATCTTCAGTTTTTTGCAACAGAAAATTGCGTAATTGAAATTTGTGCAATTAGTCATAAAATTAATTTTGTGACCACGTTCCTCTCCAAAAATTATAACCGATTTCCAGAACATTTCTGAAAATTTTAACGTTATTTGGAGAAACAAGGCATTTTTGTATCAGAAGAAAGAATCAGATACAGAAAGTTTGAGTACTATGGCAGAGAGTTTTGGGCCGGTGAATTATGTAAAACTAAAAGATGTACCAAATAAAACTACATTACTTGTAGCACTCAGCATGATCAATACGGTAAAAACGACATCCTATTAACAACAAATTTTCGAAGTACTTGAAGTAAGTGCAACTGTAAATTGCTAATGTACTATTATAAAAAATATTTCCATTAAATTTATGTTGTGTGTAAATTTGTGTTCCATTAAACTTATGTTGTATAATTTATCTGCTGCAGCTCTTCTTTTAGTTAAATAATTGTAAAACGCATTTAATTCACTGTAAAAATACTTCAGTCTTGTTGTATAGTGATTAGCTCCTAGAATTTCACGTGATCCGTTGGAAGTCATTGTGGCAAAAGTCATTAAAAGGGGTTCGGTAAATTACGAAACGGTCTTTGAAATATAGGTTCTAAATATATATTTCGATGACAACAATGAACCCTTTGCACTCGAAAAAGTATTTCGATGCGAAATAATTCACCTTGTTTATTGTTTCGAAAAATAAATTTATATAATTGTGTCAAGTTAAATTGCTCTGAAAAATTAATTTACATTTTTTTACCATTCAGTAGGTCAGTCAAAATTGAAAAATAAATAAGTAAAACGTCCAAATAATGCATTTTAATGGTGCCTGAGAGGCACAGCAGAGTTCAAAAAGTTAATTTCTTTGGGCCGCCAACAAATTTTACCTTTCTTCCAAAAATACCTCCTTTCTTTTAATTCCCTTCTAATTAAATAAATAAATTACTTCAACACTAATTTAAAATTTAATTAATTTCTTCTCATAATTCTTGTCCTTCTCTTTTACTTTATTCACTGACAAAGAATTGAATGTAGCACCTCTTCCTCTCTTTGCGCTTTGATCCGATTTTCCATTAAAAGAAATTATTTACCTTTGCATGCTTTCTTAAAGTTCGTAAACACCATTTAGGAATCTTTTCGTATAAAAATAGATTCCTGGAACTTCACATGATATTGGCTCTCATGGTGGCAAAGTAGTTAAATTGAGGCTCGGTAATTCACAAAATGTTCCCTGAAATATATTTTTTTCCATGTATTTGTGTAACAGTGATGAAATTTTGAGCCGCTATCAAATTTCTCCTTACTTTAAACAATACAGGTAAATTCAAAATTCAATTCATAGATAATTAATTAATTTCTTCTAATAATTCCATTTTATTTTATCTGTTGCAGCTTTCTCTTTGACTGTATTCACTGACAAACAATTAAAAGTAACATCCCCCCCTCACCTCGTTAGGCGTTTACGTACCAATATTCTCTTGAAAAAAATGGCATGTTATGCATGCTTACCCTTGAAATTTGTGAACGACGTTTAGAAGTTTATTTGAATAATAATCATTTTCTGGCAGACGATCTGCTAGCAGTCATAGTGACAAAAATCATTAAAATGGTGTTTGATAAATCATTAAATGTTCTATGATATATCACTTCTTTATGCATACTTCTATAACAGCGATGATTTTTTTTTTCGAATCACTGTCTACATTCCCCTTTCTTCGAAGACTACATTCTTTCTCATGTTTATATATCGGCATTCCAAGGGCCGTTATGGCCTGGTGGTAAGGTCTCGGCTTTGAAACCGGAGGGTTTCAGGTTCAAGACCTGATCCCAATGAAGAACCTTTGTGTAAGTAGGTTTTTGTGTAAGGCACTTAAAACCGTCAGTTCCAAATGGCCCCCAGGTCGTGTGGTATGGAAATTCGGAAAAGGAATGTTGTCCTCGTCATGTGACTCAGGTTCAAAGTTACGAAAGCAGTCTCAAAATGGCCCTAATATTGCTTTAAAATGGGAGGTTAATGTAACTAAACTCAAAAAATCCAATATGCCCAATTAAAATTCGATGCTAAAATAAGATTTCATTACAAATATTCACAATTTTCTTGGCATTTAATTCAGTATCATACAGCAATAGGAAAAGAACTTGACGGAAAATAGTTTTGAACTATTTATGCATTAATAAAATTCATGCTATGTTATAATTTTCTTGCAATAGTTAACACGTAAACACTCAAATAAGAAAACAGTTGCAGTTTGAACTTTGGCAAAATTGGTCCCCCAATCCTATTTACCTAAGATAATTCCCCCAATCATATTTACCTAAGATAATTCACATCTACTTTGATAAGAGTTGATTGCAAGAAAATAAAGCTGTGTCACTGATTAAGGAACTGAAAAGCATTCCGCGGGGAGAACATTTTAACTACTTGCTTAATCCTTGTTTAGAATAAATATAGCTCATTTGTTTAATACCGTGGGTTCGTGTCAATGCTTGTACACTCAGTGTTAGCTGGAGGGGATTTTCATTGGAATTTAGAAGAGTTTGCCCATGCTAATGCGTCATTGTTGCAGAAAGAATCATTAGCACGAAAGCAGAGCTGATTTTGAAATGAAGTAGCTTTTGTGTTTTTGATTAATTTTGTATGAGATTGTTATGATAAATGAGTTTGTTTAATGTTATTGGAATTTATAATATTTTAAAACTTAATGATCGCACTGTTTCGATATCGAAACGAAATCTAAATGATGCGTTTTCATTTATTTAATTAACTTAATATTTAAGAAACATTTGTCAAATACAAATACATTATAAAATTAATGGAAGTACCCTGTCCGAAACTTCCTCTCATATTCACTAATTCCTCCCCATCCTCCATTAACATTGTGGACCTTGGGCAAGACAGTGAATACTAGAGCTCAGATTCTTATTTTCAAAGCCCCACATATGAGAGTTTTGTGCCTTTTAGTATAGTTAAGAAAATTGGTTTATTTTATAACTTTAAAGGAGCAGTTCGTGTATATATGTATATATATATATACGGAGAGGGGCTGAAAAGGTGGGCTACTGAAGGTGGCTCTCCCAAAATTACTTTGACTAAAGCATTTCAAAATGCTATCTTTGTTTAGTACTTCTTAAATATTTTAAAAGATTTGTGTTTTTTATAAAAGGCTTATCTCCAACGGGTATTGAAACTGAGCAAGATATTACACTGGATGAATCTGCTCCTTCATTTACAATTATTATAATATGGGTAGCACACTTTAAACGTGGTTGTGCAAGCATTCTGGAGGCGGAGCGTTCTGGAAGACTAAAATCGGCCACTGTAGATAAAGTTGTTAGAAAATTTCACAAAAATATTATGAATGATCACCGATTGAAATTGACAGAGGTTGCTGAAAGTTGTCAGTAAGGTGGGTGCTGCATTTGCTGACATTGGATCAAAACCTACAGCGCATCACAATATAGTAGCTATACAATTCAAACCCCACTGATTTTTTTGTGACGTTTTGTTACTGTGGATGATACATGGATCCATCACTATACTCCAGAGGCCAAACAGCAATAAAAACAATGGACGAAGGACGAATCCACGCCAAAACAGGCAAAAAGGGCGCCATGTTCTGGGAAGGTTATGACTACAGTTTTTTGGGGATGTTAAGGGAATTTTCTTATTGGATTATTTAGAAAAAGATGGTACTATCAATGAGTTATATTATGTTAATCTTTTGGATGAATTACATTCCAAATTCAAAGAAAAAAAGTTCAGGTTTTGGAAAAAAGAAAGTCCCGTTTCACTAGGACAATACTCCCATCCAAGGGGCTGTCATTTTGATGGCAAAACTTCTTGAACTAAAATTTTAAATTCTTCTTCATGCATCTTATTCTCCTGATATGGTCCCCTCGGACTACAACCTCTTCCCCAACATGAAAAAATTTCTGGCTGGATCGAAATTTTGTTCTGATATCGAAGTCATCTCGGCATCGAATTCCTACTTTTAGGTCTTAGAAGAAAGCTTTTACAGAGAAAGTGTCCAAGCATTGCCGCTCCGCTAGAGCAAGCGTATGCCATTATGTTAAGAAGATTATGTTAAAAAATAAAGCAATCATTAATCAGAATTTTTTTATTTTCCTTCTTAATACGGAAAATTTTCAACCCACCCTTGTGAATTTATTTACTTCGTGTATCTTGGAAACGGCTCTACGATTTGGATCGAATGCTAATTAGATAAGGTTTTGCTTTTTCAGTCTATCAATATATGTATCTTTCCTGAAGAAAATATCATTTTACATACATACACACAAAAAAGACATTTTTTTATAATTAACTATTAGTGCCTTTTTCTATGCGCTTCCATGCTGAAAATGTCATATAGCGCCATCTAGTAAATTTTTACAGTACTTGCATTGTTGCCATAGAATGATAACCTACTGGAACTGGAAGTTCTGTGAGATGGTGATATATGACGCTATCCGAATACGTTCGTTCACATGCAATTGCAACAGTGCAATTATCGTGTTAACCAGTTCGAATAACATGTTAAACGAAGTGCATTCATGATTTTTTTTTATTGTAGATAAGATCGAAAAATATCCATATGTAATCAGTATGTGATTCGTATCTAAATATTTTCTTCAAAAAAAAACACGATTATACAACAAAAAAACTGCCGAACGAAGCTCGATTTCCGAAATATTGTGTAACCACATGGTATTGTCGAAAAATGATTACGAAAAGCTTTATTAGTATGAATCTATCATGAATTTCTTTTCGGGTGAATAAGCGTTGGAATGCAATTATCAGAAAATCAAACACGTATTTTGACTTTTCTCCTCCAATTAAAACCGATATTTGATAGAACTATATCTGTAGTCAGAACATCACATAACAAATTTCATTTATTTAAATCATCACTTTTTTTAGTTATCATGTTTACATGCGTGTGAAAGAACATACGATTAGGTATTTGACAGATTTCGTTCAAAAAGTTATAAAAATGTACGCTTTAAGTGCTAAACCTGTGAACAAATGTTATTTGCTTGTAATTACAGCTTGGCAGATGATCGACCTCTTGATGGACACAGATCTACGCTTTAGATACTCAATATGTGCATAAAATTCCATCCATATAATTGTCTCCGTTTTGTAACCATCGTGCTTATTATGCAAACCAGACTTTCGAACTTCCTTTAACAGATTCCATTCAATATTTGATATAAACCTACAAATTGGGTGTAAAATCATGCACCAAATTTTCATCCGTTTAATTTAAAAAAGTTTTGGGTTATCGCTTTCACAGATAGGTATAGTTCCAAAAACGTGTTTTTCGAATTCATGAAGATGTCACTCATAAAGGCTGTCATGCCCTAATTCCAGAAAATGAAAGTTTATAAATATCAATAAACTTCAATGAACGAAGAAAAAATTTGAAAATAGAATTTATGAAAACAGTTTTTTTGGATCAACATTATTAGACGAAATTTCTCGGTGACGAAAATGAGTTTTACCCCAAAGGTTTTTCTTTAAGTTAAATACTTCAAATAATGAAACGAAAATATGTTCTATGTCCGTTTCTTATAGGAGAGACTGTCAGAGTTGTTATAAAGGCCAAATTGATTCATTAAGTTAAGGAAGATCATCAGGGTTAATTAGATTTGCTGTTTAGAATATTTCTTCTTATTTTTATTGTAGCATAGTTTCTTCTTATGTTTATTGTAACTTATTTATATTGTAGCATTTCTTCTTATTTTTATTGTAGCAATTTTTACTATAGCTTTTTATTATAGCATTACTGAAGCATTTATTGTATCAATTTATTGTAGCATAATTCCCTTAACAAACAACTTTCAGAACCTCATGCTTTTACATTTATTTTAATATTCAGTATTTTGTTAAAAAGTTTTTTTTCCGTTTTCTAATATTACTTGAGATTATTGCATCATTTATCTATCGTCGAGCATTAAAATTTTTCGTATTTATGATCCAAATAAGACTTCCTTTCCCTTAGAGGGCAGCATTTGAATTTCCAATTCAACTCACATGCATGTCAAAAATAAATTGCTTGGAATTCTGCATTTTTCGTTAAAAATATTTTTACTTCATTTTCATGTTCTTTTCGTATTTTGTAAATAAATTGCTATTTTTAGAACTTATATTAAATTGCTTTCGTGTATCCCTAGAGATTCATTTTACGTCCCCAGACTAATATATTAATAAAGGCATATTTAATGATTTTTTTTTATATTTTTCTTATAAATATATTTCTGCTTTCTAATCATTAAAATACTTCATTGTTTTTATGATATTTATGGAAATGTTTATTCATTTTTTATAATTTGTAATAAACACTTGAAATCAAAATTTAAACAAAATTGTTCGATTTATTGATAATAAATTTCTGCAACTATTGAAATATTATATTGTTATAGGAAACGAAAGCACATATTTGTGCAAAATTTCAAAATTCTAATATGTAAAGAAAAGAATGTGTATCCGATTATGGAACTCAATTTTTACAAATATGAGTGAATAAACATTCTAAAAATATTTTAATGCTGCATTTGGAACCATCAGAAGAAATCGGGTTGGCCTAGTGATGGAATCTCAGCTTCGGGGAGGGAAGGTTTGAAATCCGATTCCAATTAAGAATCACCATGCTAACAACTCTAATGATGTCGAAGCCAAATACCTTCCCACTGGTGTGATGCAGTAGCCTGAATAGAAAGGTTCCAACTCAAATATCGTTCTCGTCCTTCGGCCGAATCTCAAAATTATAAGATCCATTCGAGAGAAGTTCTATTGGTTCAAAGCAAGACGTTGAAATATATTATCTAAGCCCTCGGAAAGAAAATGTTCAGCAAAGTTTTGGGTGCGAAAAATATTCACACTTAAATACATCGCGTTTAAAAAGTGATTCTGTTTCTGAAAAAAAAAGATGTAGTTTTATTCACAAATTGGCAGTAGTATTTTAAAACGGCATATTAAAGTAGAAGAAGTAAAATAATTCACTTGGATCTAAAAAATACTGAGCAAAAAAATAATTTCACAAATTACCACATGTACAACATAATTTCATATCACAGTTTATGAAATGGCGCAAAAATATTTTCTCTTTATTTTATTTGGTTAGAATAATCATATAAAAACAATGATTTATCCATAAATTTATTTCAGTAATAAATTTTCTTATCTAAACAACGAATGAAAAAACATTAGGCCAATTTTTCTGTATGTCTAGGTCACGCAGAACAAAAAAATTCAAGATGCCAACCACTTTTTTAGAAACAATAAATTAGAACTTCCTAAGCAAATATTTTCGCAAACTGCTAATAAATATCTATCTCCTCATGGATTTTAAAATGCCAGCATGTGAACCAATCATATATCTCCAAAACAGAACACTTTATGGAACAATTAATCACCGTCTTTTTCGCTCTTAAAATTACTACCAAAAAACAAACAACATCCTCTTCTAAAGATATATCAAATTTCATTGATAAACCGGTATCTAAAGTAAAAGCACTTTTCTAGCGACATTAATCCTGAAGCCCCGTAAATGATTTGACATTGTTTTAAGGTTCCGCCGAAGAGATAAACTAGATCTTAACATTTTTCAATACTCGTGATGCTCAGTAGGTATTATCATGATAAATAATGTCCTTTCCTCGTGGTTTTTGGACGATTATCCATTAGTTTTGTCGATCGGTATGATTAACGGTCCAAATATGTCTCAACAAATTAGAATGGAAGACAAAAGGCGGGAACAACTCCAGAGCTCGCTATCATATCTTTTCAAGCAAAAGAGGAAAATGAAATTCAATTTTTGGTGGAAGATGACTTAAGACTGGTAAAATCATCCATTAACGTTAATAACAATTTTTTTACAACGGGGATGTCTCTGAGATAGTAGGAATAAATCTCGTGCTGGCACGGATATTTTTCCGAGATTTTATTTATTTAAGATGATATGAGGGAAATAATATATAGCTTTTCAAGCCAGTGTAAAATTAGATTATATATAATTTTTTTTTACTTTTTTATATTGTATATGATTTTAAAATGCATTTTTAATTAATTTGTTTTATTTTAAAATCATTCAGGTCATTTTTATATCTGATAGTTAAAAGTTTTTTTTATAATTTATGTCTCATTAATGTATATTATCTTATTTTAATAAGATAAGATATCAAAAAGTCGACTAATGTCAGTATGGTATTTATCAAATGCACATCGATAAATGCAGTTTTCGTATTGAAACCTTTTTCGGGAGAGATAAATATAAACATAATTTATCTCATTTTATTTATATCAGCGTCCTTTATTAAGCAATTTTAGGACTGATCTTACAATTTTAAACTGTGGTCAGATGACGGGGACAGCACCTCAGCCGTCGTCGTTTTCTAAACCAGTAGGAAGTATGAACGTTCATAGAGATGCCATAGCCTAATATATATTATATATATCAAGGATCTAAACAAATTTAGCAACTGTCAGTCCGCCCAAATGTATTAAAATGTGCACTCAAATGTTTGTGTAAAGGCACAGTTACAATCATTCAATTCTGACGCAGTGTGAACTGATTCCAGTGAGACTTTGGATTTGTGGAATAATAATATTCAGATTCAGAAATGGAATGAGTTCGAGATTCAGTTCCTCATGTACGTGGTTCTAGTACGTATTCCATCTGTCGAGGCCAAATGTTCTCCCATTTGTGAGGCCTGGAAATTTGGGTAAAGAGTCTAAAGGAAGAGTATAAATCTAAGCTGCTGTCTTCGTCCCTGATCACAATTCAAAACCGCAAGGTCTTTCCAAACAGTCCTTGGAAATACTTTATAGATTTAATTAAATTAAATCTACAAGGTTTTCTTTTAATTTAGTTAAATTGAACATTCGAAATTTTTTGCACCATCGTCCGAAACTTTTAAAAAAATTATAAAATAAGCCAAATAAGGAATAATTACTACATAATAAATTTTTAGTATTCGCGCACTAAAAAGTGGAAAATTTTATTCCAAATCTGGATTCCAAAGCGAAAACTGAAAGAAAAATACACTAAATAGCTTAGAATTTTCTTTCTTGTCATCATAAATTGTTGCTTGATTTCCTCATCAAGTTGTTTTGCTTTTTTTTCTGCCACCAGAATTGATAATGAAAAATTATTTTCTACTTTTTGCAAACTCTGCAATTTTACTTTGATTTTGTCAATGTACTTAAAACAATCAGAAAAACAAAAGAATAAGTTCCCCCAGTCTCAAATACTGATCTGATATCGTCAACTTTTGATTCGTGTGAAATCTTATATTTCTACATATATCACCATTGCTCGCTTGTCCTCTATAGAACTCTATTTTTGAGAGAATTTTCTAAAAAAAATTACTTTACTGTACATCCTTTATCATAGAAAACAATGATCGAATAGTTACATCCACTATTTCAATTCTGAAAATGTTTATTTCTTATAAAAATTATTTATCTCAGCATACGTCATCAATGATACTTACCTCCCATCTCCCCA
>JAPMOR010016492.1:0-26010 GCA_026543865.1 Argiope aurantia | reverse complement strand
TACGAAAAGCGCTAAGTTATTTTAATAATATGGTATGCGAAGTTTCCATTAGAACATGTGGTTCAATAGCTAAATTTTCTAAAAAGTCAAAGATAGGCATAAGCTTGCAATTTACAAAAATTTCTGAATGAAATAAAAAAAATATGTTTAGGTTGTTAGATTCAATGTACATAATTTTGAAATGATGTTCCAGTTATCCAATAACTCATATTAAGTAAAATATTCTTGACATCCTAAGATTTTAAACAAAGAAATTCCTCATTCTAAGGCTAAGCAATATCATTTAAGAATATTTTTTTTCATCACTGCTTTAGACTATTTTATTAGAAGAAATTTGTTACATGACTACTTTGGAAATCTTTAAACCCTCGAAGTGTCTCAGAACGCTTTATGAATGTTTCATACCTGCCGCTAAAAGAATGAAGGTAGGAAATGTTCAGTCGTGTTCCAAATCTTCACAAAGTTCATTAAAAAAATTAAAATAAGCAAAATATGTACAAAACTCAAATTGATTCTTTTTTTTTTTTAAGAATTACAATTTTACCAACCAATATGCTTTTTAGATTTACGATTCCTTAAGTATATCAAATTCAAATGTAAACACTCCAAAGACAAAGCAATTCATCATTCTTTCACATCCATTCAGCCATTCTTTTATTCTTTACTTAATCTTCCAACAATCTGCGAAATCCATTGATATTTCCCGCAATACTTGATGCATTTGTCTTGAACGCATTATTCCCACAATAATCACCTCCCCTGCAGATGGGAGTTACGCAGCTTGGAAGAAAGGCATCGCTTATGTATATTCTAACTGAATATTAAAGCCCTTTGGTCTGTCACATAGTTGCAAAGGTCTTTTCGGTAAGCCTGTACAATGTCACAGGAGTCAAATATGAATCTTTCATACCCACCGCTGAAAGGGTGAAGGCAGAACCTGTTGAGCCATGCTCCGACCTGCACAAAATCGATAATAGTCATTAACATGGAGTGGAATTTGATAGCCGAAAAGTGAGAAGTTTTCGCCAGGGACGCCAAACGGTTTATAGCATTCGAGGTGATTAAATATGCGTTTTAAGGCGGCTGGCTTGTGCTGCTGATGGCGTCGTTTTAAATAAAGGTTGGTTGGGAAAATGTATTTTAAACTTTTAGGTGATTGCTCGGTTTTAAGAAATTATAAATGGTGGAGAGAAGGCTTAAAGACAGATTAAATTTGCAATGAATTTGAAGTTAGATGCAAGTTGTATTTGAATTCTGTCTCTAAAGATCTTGGGCAACTATTTATGAAAGTTCTATCTGCGTTGAGAAGAAGTTTACATAAGAATGTTTTAGGAAACGGAAATGAACAGAAAATGTTACTTTCTGGGTATTGACAAGATAAAAATGCTGCCTCAGATATTCCAAATAATCTGATATGCCAGGTTATTACATAATGCCATTATAAGATGGTAAAATGTTTTTAAAAACAGTTATTAAAAAGTAAGAAAATCATATAAGAACCTAATATTCTTACGCTGATTTATAATTGCAAACAAATTATTTTTCCTGTATGTACAAATTTTGCATTCAATGTAATAGCAATTCTGAATCAAATCTCTTTAAAATTTACGTAATATACTACAATTGGCTCAATGGTTATAGTGAATTTGTTATGTGCTTAAAATAAAAATTTGGAAAATAATGATTGTTTTATAATTTAAAAAATCTGAAAATAGTGGAATTTTTACATATCGTATTATAAATAGTATATAATCATATTATAAATAATATATTTTCTACGTCTTTTTAGTCGTATTTTTATCAAGTCAATTAATCTGCAGTTTTTATTTAAGGATCTGCCATAAACTTCTCCCTTCTTTAAATAAATAAATAAATGATTTTAAAATTGAAAATAACATATTTAATTTGGAAATGTTTCTTAAAGTTGCGTGTAATAGTGGAATGCGCAGAATTTCATTTGGCAACTATAATTTAGTTTTAAAGGACTTGTGGCAAATAAACAGTTTAGATGTACTTTATTAATCCGTACAAGAGCTATTACCGAATGATACTTTCTAATTTCAAACTCAAACAGACGAAGAGGACGTTTACCCTTCTCTCCAAGTTTCAAATTAAAGGAATCAGTCATCAAAGGAAAGATGCTTGATCCTTTCTGGATTTAATGTTAATAGGCCTATACACGATGAATTTTTTGCCGAATTGTTTGGAACTTCTGAATTACAGTTCTCAAATCTAGGATTCTGTCAAGGGGTCTAACACAACGGTTCTCCTAACTGATTCATCTATTTTCTAATTTATATTAAAACTTGATCAAAGTTAGAAGAAATCTATAGTTTGGATTCCTCTGGATTTCAGTATTTAATTTCCAATAGATCTACAGATTCTCAAGTATACCAAATCAATTTTATGCTTTCTAAGTTCAGGTTACACAGTGCGTTTGCTGAAATCTGAGATGAAACTCAATCTCAGAATAAACATTTATGCATTATTTGATTTACTTCCTTTTTGCGGTATTTGATATTTACAGTCCCTTAACATTGAATTTTTAAACTCCGATAGGGATACATATTTAAAATTTGGCATTATAGCAGCCTTGCACATCTTCTTTTAATCTTGCGCATGAGTTCCCAAATGCTTTTGAATCCTGGTGTGACATAATTTGATACTCCACGTAACATCTGATTACAAGTTTTCATTCCCAATTCTCAATTACAAACTTCATGTGAAATTTATAGTTTACATTAAAACCATCATCAATTTTATATCCAGCTGAATGCAAATTGGATTAAAATTCGCAGACGAGCTGAATTAAAAAATAGCAATTATAAATAATTGATATTTTTTCTAATATACTTAATATATAAGAGAGTTATATCTAAAGATTTCATAAACAAATTGATGAAATATAAAGGAGAGCAATATTCATTATGACTTTCTCTTTTTTCCAAGAAATAGAACAATTATCATCCATAATATTTCTAAAGACGGATATACCGAAACATGGTCAACATTCAGATATTAATTACAATGAAATTAATAATTTGAAATAACAATAAAGAGGATTTGAATTCTATTATAAGAATGAAAATCATTGTTATAATTTATCACAAAAATTTGGAATAAATTGGAGGACAACTAAAGTAGTCTAACTGAAAAAAAAGGCAATGTTTTGTATCTTAACGTGAAATAAATGATTTTTGTGGAATAATATTTACTAAAAAAATTACTTAAAAATGAAATTTGTAAAATTTAAGATTAATTCAAATTCTGATAAAACAGTTAAAAAAATACTTTTGAAGTGTACATTCTCATTTTTAGACGCATATTTATATCAAATTAGATAAATCTAAACCCAATGGTCTTCTATATGGAATTTCAACAAACAGACACACATCCAGTTTTATTACTTTTTTAGTATATGCTTAGTTTAAAGACAGTATAGTAATAGTCGAAAAATTCGAAATCGAGATTTTCGTTTTATGTCACCCTAAATGAAAACCACATTTTTAGAAAATGTTTGCCTGCTTGTGACAAAGATAACTCAAAATCGCTTTGAGCTTTAAGGTTGAAATGTTGTATGCGGTCTTTATACAAAATTTACAGATTTGTATCGAATTTTGAGTAAACTGCGTTCAGAGAAAGTCCGTCTGTCCTGCCCTTCGAATATAAGGTAATACAGTAATTACAGAACGAAGAGAGCTAGATAGATAACATTCGGTACACTGTTTTCACATTTATAGTGTAGACACCTGACAAAGTGTTAGCCAAATCCAACTACGGGTTGACTGTATGTCTGCACTTTCAGAAATAAACAGACATGGTGCTTCAAAAATACAATAACTTAAATCTATCAAATTAGGCAAGAGATTTTGTGACTACAAGCGCAGTTTTGTGTAAGTAGTTTTTAATCGGTTGAGAAAAACGTGTCTAAAACAAAAATTCGATTTTCGGATGCTATTAAGAGT
Organism: Argiope aurantia; assembly: GCA_026543865.1. NCBI lineage: Eukaryota > Metazoa > Arthropoda > Arachnida > Araneae > Araneidae > Argiope > Argiope aurantia. The sequence goes on along the minus strand of JAPMOR010016492.1, from coordinate 22,045 downwards.
GTAGTAAGTATTAATCGCCAAAGAACTCGCCAAGGAAATGCGATAGAATCAGTAAGAATGTTTAATCCAAGCCAAAAGTTAATATTTCGTAACTGTTGTACGCCAATGCCCTGTAAGGCGCTTTCTGGTATGACAAGTTTATTAGAGGAGAAACGAGAACGTTTTGGGGAGACAAATGCCACTGGTTATAATAGAGACAGGCGATATTTATATGATAGTTGAAGCATTAAATTTTAGCAATTCATTACACACATCTACCACGTCAAAATACAATACGGAGTTACTATTAATTATTATGATATTTTCCGACAACCAATGATTTAGCTATATCCGATTGATTAGTCAATGCATTAACTATTAAAGATGATAATTTATGAACGATGCGTATATAGCATACGAAACGATGGCGGCATATTTTATCCAACCGCCAGAAGTCATTACATGCTGTTGAAGATCCTCTTGTAGATGTAAATATGTTGATGGTTAGATGCAGGAACCTGTTCAATCTCCCGCTCGGATCGCATAGACTATTGGGAATGCCTTCTGAAGAATGAACTGTGAAAGGATTATTAGTATTTTAACAATAAGCATTGAACAGGCGATGTCCTATTGAGGTACATTTCAGAGGATATATCCATTTTAGTTGCATGATTATGTTGAATTAATAAACACTGATATTCAGTATCTTAGTGGAGGAATATATGCATTAAATTTGCCTATTTATTAAAAGTAGATTAATATATGAATTCCTAGATGACGTTCTGTTTATTAAATACAGTATATATTTAGGTTAATCGGTTTAAAATAAAAGTGATGAGCAAAATTAAATTTTAGTGAATTTAAGCTCATGGCACAATGAAAATAGAGACATGACATCGTAATACAGGAGCGATGGTTAGTTCATTTTATATGGAGAAGAAGCCACATTTAATTGTGTTGGATCATATTTGTGTGAACAAATATGATCTTAAAAATTGAAATAAGGTTCAAACCTTTAGACCGGAGCATAGAAGGTATTATATTATTTTAAGCTTCATATGCTTATTTTTATTTCATTTATTCTTTTACCAACTGCTGGTATACCATATTAGTAGCATTAATTTTATTATGTCAACCACTCTGATAAACTAAAATTTACCACGCCAAATAAAAAAAAAATCAAATGCTGCTGCTAAAGCAGAGAAATATCCGGTTATTTAGCAATTCAGGCAAATTAATTAAATTAATTGTCAAAATTGGTCCATTGAGGTTGATGGTTGTGTTAAATGTGATATTTTTCGAAAGGGGAACTGCGAGGGTGGGGTGGGGTGGTTATAGATAAGAAATGATAGCTCATCTAAATGCCATAATTGCAAGAAGAATTTGAGCAGTAGTTGAGGGGTTGAGACTCTGTGACAACGTCGTAGTTCTTTTTACCATACCGAATAATTTCCCCGGGGACACCTCGAAATGAGGATGAGATGCTTCCGGCATGATGGTTAGATCTCACCATCCTGGTGGGTACACAAAAAGAAGGGGGTCTGGCTTCTCCCATCGATGATAGGATGTACTTCCTTCAGGAAAGGTTGTAACGTGGCCGGTGATTGCCCTTAGGACTCAACCACAGTTCCTGTCAATGTTGCTGTTGCGGAGCTCCGCTCATTCGGTATTATTTATCCGTGGGCCTTCGGTCGGGGCGTAGAGAGAGTGATAAGACTTACCATACAGAATTGCAGAATGAAGTAGGATTTTTGAGATTTCATTACAAATAGGAGAGGGAGTGGAGCATCGGAACGCATGCAACAGTGTTGGCATATCTAAGTGACATGGTTAAAATATGAAATTTAATTTGCCGCAATCGGACCGATTATTGGTGTTATGGTTCTGATTCTATAGTTCTGAAATTATTTTGGTACGTAAATGTAGAGAGGCGACGACATGTAGAAAAAGCACTTTGCATCATTGAAACGCGTCAACATAAATCGGCACTAAAAAAAATGAAAAATTATCCAATATAAAATATTGTTTAAAATCAGATTAAGGTTAGAAATAGAAATTGCTTAGAAATAAAACTGGTATTACTAAAAAGGTTTTTACTTAAATTTTAAATAGATTTTAATTTAATATAATTACTATATATTAATTTATTTTGATTAATTCCTATAAAAAGTCTAACTATAATTTCGAAGAACAATTATTCCAGATATAGCAGTTTGCTTTTTAGATCGTTTGTGTTTATCATATGCCTTTGTATTCTCTATAATTGTTGCATCATATAATTTGCAAACTGTATGACAATCTAAAACCATTATCCTATAAGCAACCAGGTTGAGTAGTCTCCCCTAATCTTTCTCGCATACCTTTTAATAAACTTGTCATGCCAGAGAACATCTTGCATGACATGGGCACATAAAAATTACGAAATATTACTTTTGGCTTGAATTTAGCATTTTTACTGAATCTATCGTGTGATTCTTGGCGAGTATTTTGGCGATTAATCCCTGGCATGCAGTTAATAGTACCCGAAAAATCGAACTTGTGTTTTAGAGTGGTTTATCCAACAGTTTGAAATAGAAACTTCATACAAAACTGTATTTGTAGTAAAAATAAAATCCCATATCAAATTTGATATATTTAAGTCATTACCTTTTTGAGTTATCGCCTTTGCATGTTTCTGAAAGTACAGACCAATAGAAAATCACCCTATTGTTGTATTTGGCTAAAGATATGACTGATATCTAAATATGGATAGTAATTCTGTGTACCGAATCGTATCTGTCTAGGTTTTGTAACTTATATTCGAACAACCGAGCAGATGAGCTTCTTCTGTACACATTTTATTGAAAATCTGATTACAAATAAAATGTGAAGATCATATAGCGAATTTCAACCGCCTATCTCAAAGCGTTTTTGAATGATCTTCGTCACATACAGACTGACGTTTTTTCAAAAATGTGTCTTTCGAACTCAGGGAGGTTTAAAACTTGGAGATTCGTCAAAAATCTCCAACTCGATTTTTATACTACTTTCTGTATTACTTAAAGAGAAGTTAAAAATGGAAAGTTAACCCAAAATTTCAAAAAAACAAACAAACATATTTGTTATTTATATATTATGAAAATAAAGAAATTTTGAAAGGAAACTCTAATATCTATAAAACCCCTAAGTCCTCTTTTAATAATCATGTTTTTGCAGCTATATAGAAGTTTTACCAACACTCAATCATCACTCCGATCAACAACCATAAACAAGCGCATAAAACATATTTCCGCACCGAAATAAAATTCCATCTTCTTCGATTATTACAAAACATGTCGGTCCATGCGTCCGTCCTCGTCACCTTCATCGATTGGTGGAGCTTACCATCCTCCCCGCTTGCTTTCGTATCAATGATCGCACATGAAAAGCAACAGAAATGTGTGTGAGGTTGCTTGGCAACAGGCACCGGAAGAGGCGGTTGTCTCTGGTATGGATCGCAGGTAAGAGGATACGGTGCGTTGGTTGCATGCGAGGAGGGGATTTAGAGGGACAAGTTGTCAGAGGTTTTCAAGATTTGAAGAATATATTCGTCTTTGGGTTCATTTTGATGAGTTTTATTTTTCTGATGTGGATTATTTAGGCTTTGAATGATCGGATATTATTATTTTGTTTATTTGTAAAAGCAGAACACAGAATATTTTAATATAGTGTAATATGGCACAAAATGCAGATGAATGAGTCACGAATTTTTTTTAAAAACTAAAGATTATTTTAATATTTTGTTTATAATCATGAATTTTAAATTGATTTGTCTGATTTTGCTGTCTCGTATTGTAATCGTCAAAAAATTCGAACTCTAGATTTTGACGAATCTCCTCGTTTTAGACCTTATTGTGTTTAAGAAAACACTTTTGGGAAATGTCCATCCGTCTGGTCATTATTTGGTATAAAAATGAATTTCAGTAGAATTTCATGTTTGATTGCTGTTAAAAAATGTCCCTTACATAATAATTATTTTCATGTCACCTTTTAATTAAGGGATGATTCTTGTCTGCTTTTGATTGATTGCTTTTAGTCATCGAAGGATATTTTAATTTACTTTTTAAAATGTATGCCTTCATATCTCATGCAATAAATAAATAATTTAGATGTAACTGTTTGAATAAATTTTCTTTCCTTCTTTAAAAAAATCATTCATAATTTTGAAAAATTTACCTTTTTATGGTTTTCAAAAATCTTTTGGGAGAATTTATAATTTTTTAAAAGAAACTAAGATATATTTTTTTTATTTTAGTTAAACTGAAGTTGCAGACGATTATAAGAATGTTGAAAATTTATTGCAATCAATTAAAGAAAGTCTTTAGGATTAAAAGTAATGATTTGTAATAATTTAAGCTTTTGCTACGAATATTCATGATATTGTTATAAGTAGTTCAATTTTACTCACAAATATTGAAACATTAGAAATATTTTAATGAAGTTTTTGTTACAATTACATAAATATTTTTTCTATATTATAAAACATAAAAACAACTTCATCCAAAGCAATCAACTGCATTATATAATAACTAATGCATCAAATATCAGACAAATTCGTGCCAATAAAAAATAAAAATAAAACTATGCAATTGCATAAATTATATTTTAAATTATTATAAAATCAAATTTAATTTTATAACTCTCTGATTTGGTCATTGTTGATACAAATTAAAATATTCGTGTTCAATATGTTTAATGTAAATGTTATTTTTGAATAATTTATTATTCAAATTAATAACGTCATTTTCATCATTTGAAGCTCTTTTTAACTAAATGGAAATTATCAGTTGAATCAGAAAACTACCGAGATTTAATTGTTTATAAACTATACTTTGTACTTTTTATATAAATACTTAACATTTTGTTCAAAAATACAAAAATTTAAAAGCATTTTGAAGAATGTTTTAAGAATGTTAATTTCTGGTTTCTTCAACAATTGGAAAGCTTTTAATTTATTTTAAAACTTTATATTTCTGGTCTTCAATGGATTTTAAATGCTAAAATTGATTTCTGACAGCCTTAAATTTCTTTTTTAAATTCCTCATTACTCAAAGTTTTACATTATTCTCAATTACAATAGTACTTATTTAGTTCTCCATAGAAATTGCAGATGAAGATGGCAGGTAATTTTAAAGGTTAGTTATTTAAATATGATTAAATAATCTAAAGAATTCTTTTAAAACGAATAAAAATCTGGCCAAAATATTAAAAAAATGAAACAGAATGTCAAAAAATAAAAGTAATCTCGTTGTTTCTCAGCAACAAAGTATGCATAAACTTACTCTTTTTTCAAAATCGTCTGCATCTATTTTATTATTCATTTGATTTTGAAGAATTAATAAAAGTTGAAGTAAAAATTGTATGAAAAAAAATATTAGCGTCATAGTAAAATATTAAATTTTAAGATAGCAAAAAATATGCTAAGTCATTCCGAAATTATTGCAAAAAGATGGTCATATTTCTATTAGTTTCAAATTTTTTGATTAATTTAATTAACACTTGCAATTTCAAAAGTTAAAATGAATCTTTATCTTGTCTCAAATAAAAATTGTTGATAATTTTGTTAAATTTAAATCTGTTGTTTCCATGTTTGGCAATTAATTGTTTCGCCAATTTAACTGCTTTATCTTTTAATAACTTCTTCAGCAAAGTATGTTTAAATTTTAAATTTTGCTAGTCATATAAATGATATTGTAATAGAAGCTTTTCGTCGTTCCAGTCATTGTACATTATATCTTTAAAATTTTTGGAAAGCTCCCATAAAATTTGAATTTTAAATTGAAGTGGCAGGTATTAAAATTCATTTGTACAAAGAGCGTTTTTGCTTAAACCAAATACGTTGTCTAAAAATATGAATATAGAAAATAAAATCATTCAGCAAGAAAGCCTTACGTGGAATATAGTATATTTTTTATAATCTATGCAATTTGTAAAAGAATTATTCATTAAAAATTTCTCTTATTCGTCATACAATATAATTTTTAATTTTACTGTCAAAGTGATTTAAAATATGCAAATAATATTTTATCTTGCTTCAAACAATGAATGTACGCGGCTCAAAAAAATTGAGAGTACACCTTACTTTTACTTGATAAATCCGACATTCAATATAAATAACACCATACCGGGAAATGCAAACATGTTTTATTTTTATACATAACAAATGGTTTAATTTAGAGTAAAAATAAAGAAAAATCAACGAAACACTTCTAAATTGAAAAGATTCATAAGCTTTTTAGATAAAGATACGCAGAATTTTATCTCAAAAAATTGAGAATACACCACTGAAATGTTTGCAATTTCACGCATAGAAACAAAGTGTCACTATGAAGTTGCATGTCTTTTGGCTCTTATAATGGCCTCTAAACCTCTTGGTACCGATTCGACCCATTTTTGGTGGCATCTGAAGATATTTTTCCCCATTCTTCTTTCACCACTTGTTTTAAATGAGTTTTATTTCTAATTTTGTTTTTTTGAACCACTTTTTCGAGTGTGGCCCACGAATATTCAATGGCATTGATGTCGGGGTACTGTGGTGGTGTGTGTAACTGACGTTTAATACGAAAAAGACACCATATTTTGACTTTACGTGTATTCTGTTTGAGTTTGTTGTCCTGCTGGAAAATGGAATTTCCATCTAAACATAAATTTTGAACACTTTCCATTAGATTGCTGCTACCATATGGTTCATCCAACTTGTTGCAGAAACTTTTCTAATCATAGGCAGAAGTGCAAATGCTGAAACTGTGATGAATGCCATTAGACAAGATGGATATAAAAGTCGCATTGTTAGACAGAAACCGTTTATCAGCTTGCAAATTAAGAAAAAACCTTTGAAGGTTGCAAAAACTCGTCAATTGAAGACCAATAACCTTTGGAAGAAAGCTATATTTAGTAATGAGAGAAAACTCAACATTTTTGGGACAGCCATCGTACTGTATGGAGAAAGACTAATACTGCTTTCAGATTCAAACAATTTACGCCCTACAGTTAAACATGATGGTGACTCCGTCATGATTTGAGGTTGCATGGCTTCATCCGGGGTAGGAAATTTAATTTTTATAGATGGCATTATAAATGATATGATTTTATTGGATATACTTCTCCGCAATCTAAAGGAAAGTGCTAAAAATTTGGGTTTAGATGGAAATTTCCTTTTCCAGGAGGACAACGGCCCCAAACAGAATGCACGTAATGTCAAAATATGGTGTTTTTTCATTGTAAACAGCAGTTACACACACCACCACAGTACCCCGACATCAATGCCATTCAATATTCGTGGGCAGTACTCGAAAAAGTGGTACAAAATACAAAATTAGAAATAAAACACATTTAAATAAAGTATTGCAAGAAGAATGGGGTAAAATATCCTCAGATACCACCAAAAATTGGTGGAGTTGGTACCATGACGTTTATAGGCCATTATAAGAGCCAAGAGACCTGCAACTTAACAGTGACACTTTGTTTCTATGCGTGATATTGCAAAAATTTCAGTGATGTATTCTCAATTTTTTGAAGTAAAATTCTGCGTATGTTTATTTAAAATGCTTTTGAAAATTTTTCAGTTTAGAAGTTTTTCGCTGTTTTTACTTTATTTTTACTCTAAATTAAACCATTTGTTATGTATAAAAATTAAAACATGTTTGCACTTCCCGGTAATGTGTTATTTATATTGAAAGTCGGATTTGTCAAGTAAAAGTATGGTGTTCTCTCAATTTTTTGAGCCACTGTATATCTGAAAAAGTATGGTCTAAATTTTGTATGAACCTTTGGTTCTAAGAACGTGAAGCTCGAACTTTTAAATATAGAAATTAATAAAGAATAAAATGTTTACATACCTCTGCCATCAAATTTTATCAGGTAATGAACTTTTGAATATCATTGTCTTAGGACAATCAACGATTTCTTAATATAATTAGCCATAAGAAAAACTCCAGACACTGATTGCTGTATTTTCTTCGAAACTACCAATAAAGTGGCTAAAAATGCAAGTATTTTATTTTTGAGAAATCAACTTTTTATTTTTCATAAATTACTAAGTTTTAGTAGCAATAAAGTGGACATTTCTTTTTATATATTTTAATATCACAAGAATTTTGCATTAAATATGAATCATTGAACTAAGCGCTTGCATAAAAAGATTCTTATTCATCAGAACATTTATTCTCTTAAATTGCATAAAGTAGAATTGTTTACTTCATTTAGACCATTTTTCATATTAGCTATATATCCTGATTGGTTAGAAATTAGGTGTTGGGACCAATAAATGAGTGCATATTCTGCATATATCTATAAATTATAATTTGTCTTAAGTACTTTAGATTTATTCAATTAAGATATTTTAAAAGTGCGAAGAAACGTTTTAGTAGCACTTGTTTTACAGTAAAATCTTGTTTCATGTTTCTTTAACTTCTTAGAAACATGTGCTAGATATTACACTTTTCTGAGTTTAGTTTGCAATAAAAGGTAACTTAATTGTTTAATTTGAGCTTTTGCAAACACGTTGATAAAAGCTAATTTTCGTATGCAAGCATTACGTGCTCGTGCTGGTTAAATTTAAATTTAATTTTTATTTGGAATGGATTAGGGAAAAATATGTTTAGCATATTTTTCAAAAAAAAAATGATTTAACTAGAAACTTAACTTATGTACTGAAAATTAGTGTCATTGAAACGATAGTATTTTCGAATTATGAGATAATGAAAAAATCAATTTTGTTCTGTAATATTTTCGGAATTTATTGCAGTAAAATGGCGAACTTTATTTTTTAATAAATTACTATTCGAACTAAAAATAAAAAAAAATAACTCAAAGGTGCCCACTCCAACCCTCAAGAATATATATGCGACATTTTGATAGCTGTATATCAAACAGTATAGTCTGTAGAACGCCAACAAACAGACACACGCACACACACACACTCACACACACAGACACACATTCTTTTGTGCACTATATCATTATATTATATAACAATATGCCATTGTTGTAAAAAATGATGGTATTTACTTTTGAATGTTTGTCAAAGTTTTAATTTACAATATCTCGGAATATATTAAGTGATAGGACAGACAGTTAGTTGCCCATTCATGATGTATCTATGAGTCAAAAATCTTCTTGTGAAAAAAATTAGATTCAGTGATTAAGGCTAGTGATTTATTTTGTTGCATTTCCACACAAAGACTATTCAGCGGAGTAGTAGTTTCATAATTTCTCTCAAAAATCCAAAGGGGGGGGGACCAGGCAGTTGATTTTTGATGACATAAGGAGACCATAAGCTTAGTTTAGTTATATTAACGTCCCGTTATAAAGCAACACTAGGCTATTTTGAGACGGACCTGATAATTTTGAATTGCGGTCAGATGACGGAGACGACATCAGAGCTGGCACATCCTTCCACACCACACCAGTTGGAGGACGTTTGGCCCCGACGGATTAAACGTATACCAGACCCGCTTACAGCCGGTTCTTCGGTGGAATCGGGTATCGAACATGAAAACTTCCAGTTCCGATGCCACCAGAGAACTTATCACCAGGTTACCACGTCCCAAAGAGACCCTGAAATCTGACATGGGAAAAAAAATTTGACAAATTCGGTGCAGGAGGTAAGGGCTGAAGCACGGATTATTTAATATTCCTTTTTTACCTCAAATTTATTGATTTTTATAGAAGTTTACCTCAAAAATATTTTGATTATTCAAATTATTTTTCATTCATTTTTTTTTTACTCCAGAAGTAAACCGTTGAATTCTAATAATGCAAAATCTATTTCTGTGAAATCTTTTTCCTTTTTTATATTTTTTGATAACTTGTCAGTGATATTTGCTAAGTATTCTATGAAAAATAAACAGACATGCCATAATAAATCCATAATCTTTACTGTAAGCGTTTCAATTAGGTATCTTTTATCATTAAAGATAAGATGTATCTCATTTTAAAATAAGTATTTCTAAAGGCTCTTAATAATTGCTCACCACTTGAAGTATTAAGCATACTTGAAAAACCACTTAAAACCTGCTATCTTTTCATTCTTTACAAACGTGTATACAAAACATCAACCATTAAATATATTAATTATTTCAATTTAGTACTTTTTATCGCAATGTATTGGACACTATTTAAAAATGAATGGGGACCATGTTCTACCTCTTCCAGTTTCATCCTTAATAAACCAGAATTATACATAGCACAACAAAATGAATAATGCCACTTGTGAGTAAAAAAGGATATAATTGATTCAGATCTAAAGAATAAACATCATATTCTTTAAATAATCTTTCTCTAATAATATGTCGCAACCTTTTATGCATAAGTATTCAATACATTAATGTAGAATATGATCGCTTTTTTTCATTAAAAGTCATATAAAAACATCTCTCTTCTAAATTAAATCAGTGAGATTGCCCATTAAGCTACTGCTAAATTAGGTGACTACTTTGAAACGTTGGTTTTTTACTAAATTATATGAATTTTTCTTATTTAATATTCTTAAGGTATGAAAGGTATCTTTATAAAACCGTTCGAATTTTCAATCTAAGACTATTTTTTGGGAAGTTATTTGTATTAACATTTGCACAGGTTTTAAAGTTAATTTACATCTTTAGAGCGATTTTCTTAAATTTAAATTTTTGATATAATTTTCTTCCGAAAAACCTCATAAAATAAAATTTAATGTATAATTTTGGTGTAATAAATTTTCAAAATGTTCTGTAGTTCCTGAACTAGAGAATAAGTAATGTATTAATTCAGAAATATTTTATAACTGTTTTAGTGTTTCACAATGTGAAAAAAATTGAAAATTTCGTGTTATTTATCAGACGAACTCCAGTATTTAAAGCATGGATTAAAATACAGCTTATTTTTTAGTTCAGGAACTAGATAGTATATTTCGTAAGCTATGCAAACTTTTAAGCAAATCACTTGATAAACTTCTAAACTATAGGATTTTCGTTTTATACTTCCTTTTAGAGAAAAAGTCTATTTTTTTTCAAAAAATAAAAAGCCATTGGCACCTTACTGATACATTTGGATTTCAATTATGTTTTTCAATCCTTTTTTATGTAGCTGTTCAAAAATATGACTGCTTTTCGAATGTTTTTCATAAAATCCATTCTTAAATTAACACTGTAAAGATTTAGCTAAATCGCCCTGAAACCCTGTTGACCACTGTGACATTTCTTTTTCCCATGCTCGATAATTGGCATTCCTGGCCAGTTGTTAATCAACGGAACTCCCACAGTATTAAGTGCCTCCAGATTGCCAGATGGGGAACCCTCTGGCCATTTAGTGTGAGTCCAGATAAGGAACCACACGTGCGTTTCCCAGGGAAATAAATCGTATCTTCAAAAAATCAAATATATATCAAAATATCAGAATATCAAACCCTCCAGATGTCAATCTTCATTTTTCCCATTGTGGAGGGTGGGTCATCAATGAACTTTCCCACGGTCGACCAGAGACCATTCAGGTTTGTTCTGAACGGTGATTGGGTATCAGGGAGCCCAAGTGTACCAATGTGGACATGAGAGGTGGAGTCTGAGAGAAAAATAAAATGCAAGATTTTTGGAAGAAGAAGAAGAGAGGAGCTTCGTGTGAAATGCTCTTCTGAGTAAAATTCCACCCGAAGGAAATTCCGTGAGCTACCGTGTTATGTATTGTTAAAAATTCCGTGAGCTACCTCTGTAGTAGCTTGAAACGCCAACAGCCTGTTAGCTGTTCTGGTGAAGGTGTTTTCTCCGAAATTGTTCGAGGAACTATTCCTGTTTAATTTTCGTGCTGCAAATAGCATCATTCATTTAAACTATATGAGATAGAGTTGTTTTTATGTAAATAAGGCTGTAAATAAAGAAAATTGTATATAAACGCTACCCTTTATTTGATCGGACAGGATCAGGTCATTACAACACATACCGTACAAGATATGGGAGAAAAATCCAAATTTTCTTAAATAAAATCATGTTCAATATATTTGGAATAAATTATCTAAGGATACCCAAGAATTCTATTTATGGTTTTTTTATAACGGAAATGTCTATTAGATCTTTATCGCTAAAAAATGTCAACTTCATTTCATACCATCTATACGGAAGCAAGACTGAGAAAAACAGCAACGCAAATTTAGAGCGTATATCTTTGAAGCTTAAGTAAAATTATTTTCATGTATTGAAAACTAATTCATATTTCTGAAGAGATACCTTTTTTAAAAAGCTTCTGTGGTAAAAAAAAAAAAAAAAAATGGATTATAGAAAATACGTCATAAATAGTCGGTAGCTGAAATTTGTTTTAAAGTCTTTCGATTTTTTGTGTTGTTATTGAGTTTGTGCTTGTTTTTCTTTTTGACTCTTGCTAGTTGTTTGCATTTTTATTTATGCATGAATTAGAACTTTATAATTCTTGATTCTTTGCTGTTGCCTTTTTTTTTTGTGTGTTTTAATTGCTTTATGGCTAGTGTTCCTTGTGTGTTTTTGATTAATGCACAAATGGAGTTAGTCTCTGTGTTATGCCCATTTTAAATTAATTTATTAATTAAATGTTAGGTCTCATATGAATGGATGCTAGATATATGTTTAGTTTTACTGGAAAAGCAAACTTATGTCGATAATGCGTAAAAAAGATGCATTGTTGCGCATAATTAAATATAATTCTGAATATAATCCTGTTGTATTTAATATTTGTTAATAAATTGGAAAATATTTTTGTTAAATACTACTTTTAATGTTTCTTGCTTGTTTGATGCACAATAATTGATAATATGTATTTATGAAAATAATGAACTGTTTCTAATAAGGAATAGAGATATAAATTACATAATTCATTAATGGAACACTTGTTCATTACCTTCTGTATAGTTTTTAAACATTTTATGGGCTTGTTTAGAAAGTCATAAGAAGTACATATATACGTGCAAACGTTTGAATATACGTTTTGAAGTGGTAATTCGCTCCCTTCTATATATTTGAAGTAACATTGATTTTATTATGGTTCCTTATCTGTCTCTAACACAAATTTTTTTTAAATACAATATATATGGTACTAGCAGAGTCGAGATTGCTAAACTCAACTAAGAATAATATTGAAGAGAGTTGCATATTTTCTTTCAAAATCAATGTTGAAAAAACATTGTTACTTTTAAGTAAATTTCAGCCTTTGTCGAATAGTTCTATACTTTTCTATACTATACTTCTATACATTTCTATACTTTTATTAAAAAATGTTATTCATGTAGTTTAACAAAAATTAAAAGTTGACCATTTCTAGTTCTCGACGTTCTTATATAGTAGGAAAAGAAAATTTCGATGGTTTAAAGGATGCGCGCACGCACAAAAAAATTATCTGAAAGTAAATTTAATCTTGCAGTTTAAAGATTTACTAATTCTCAAATTTCTTACCAAATATCGACACTAGGAAGGAATCAAAGATATAAGTAAGAATTAGTTGGTAGTTAAATTTTGAAAATATTAGAAAGATTTTTTGTCATGCAGTATACACATATTTAAAAAGAATAAATCAAAGAGCACTTTAGGAAACGAATGAAAAATTAATACTTATTTATAGCTTTACAAAAAAGGACATAGGTAGATTTAAAAAAGGATCTGAATAATAGTTGAATGGCATCAATACTAAAAGAATAATTATAAATTTTAATAGTTGACTGTATAAAATATAAATTTTGCACAATAAGATAAAAGATAAGGGATTTTTTTTGTTATTAACCACATCTCAATGCTTCTTTTGAGAAATATATAAAAATTGCATATTAACTCTTGAAATACAATCAAAATTCAATTCAAAACAGTTATTACTCTTATAACTGATAAATGAAAAAAAAAAAACTATTTACCATTCAATTTATCAACAAATTCAATTTCGCCATTTTTTTTAACAATACATAACACTAATTTTTCTAAAACAAACCGCATCAACCTTTTATTCTAAAGAACAATAAATATTCAATACTCAACAAAATGAACAATGCCATCTGCCTTTGAATATGGCAGATGCAATGCCTTCATTCGATTAAAAAAAGCAAGCACAAAACATAGGAATAAAAGCTGAAATGATTAAACGACTGTGGAACGCGGGCTTTACTTCTATAGAGGATCTTTCATCCGCTGTTGTAAAGGAAATCGAATCGTAACGATTTTTTTTTATTTTTTGGACATACTTTAACAAGAAAAGACCAATGTCACCAACTGAAAGAGGATAAAGATATTATTAAAAAAACTGTAAATAAAAGACTCTGAAAGGAAATACTGTATCTGAAAGGCGTAAGACATTGCAAAGATATGATTTTGTGCGTTGCCATCGATTGCAGGGGTTTACCAGAAATTGTGTTCACGTGTCTGGTGGTGGAAATATTTTATAATTTACTATACACAAAATGTTGGATAACTCGGAGTGGTGTCTTAATTGAAGTGATATCCGATATTATTAAGGTCATAATATCAGTAAATTATATTTAACGATGGAAATGAGCTATATGAAATAAATTTAAAATTGAACGCGATATGCAGAGATATGAAAATATATGTAATTTTATACTCTTTAAATTCGAAGCTGTAGCTCGTACAATCTCGTGAACTACCATGTAATAAAGTTACTAGACTGAAATTATTGAGACAACGCGCTTAGCGGCAAAATAAAGGAATTACAAAAGATTACCGAAACAATAAGGGAGATAGGCCAAACAATCCAACTAGAAAAATGTAAGCTATATCATAATAGATATACAGGAAAAGTTTCACTGAGTTATTTTAAAATTGACGGAGCTGTTTGTTATAAAAATTATGAGCTTTCCGTGACTTAAAAAAGGGTCCAACTTAAAACTGAAAAATGCATTATCCGGAATTACTCCTAAACAGTGCGTTTTTTAAGATTTTTAAATTACTTTTGTTTACTTTCTTTTTTGATATTTACACTTCGTCGCTGTTTAACTCGGAAAACTTTATGATTGTACCGGAAAATACCTTCATCAATTTTTCCTTTCAGTTAGAATTATGAAATATTTAAACAATTATTTTTTATTTGGTATACTGAGTTTCAGTTGGCACTACTGCAAATTTATATGTCTATCTATCTATTTATCTATCTATATATATAGACACACACACACACACACATATAGACTCTACCAAATTGTCAGATATAAAAGTATGATTAGGCAATGATGATAAAATTTTAAAAGATTGCTAAATTTCAGGAAAATTTGCGCTACTTTTAAATTGGCACAAATGGTCAAGCTCTTAAATTTCGAAACGGCACAAAATGCTTTTTGTGCAATAATTGTTTCGCAGTTATCAATGAATAAATTTAAATAATTAAATTAGCTAACTTCAGTTTAATTTTTTTAATTAAAATTTTTAAGAAAATTTTGAAAAACTCTTTCCGAGTCCCCTCCTAGATATATATGTGCCAAATTTGGTGTTGCAGATCCTACTGTTGAGCAGCAGCACACACGCGAGCGCACACGCATTCTCTCACAAACACGCGCGCACATTTTTATTATTAATGTATGGATATAAAGAGGAAAATATATACATAGAGTTCAGGGAAATTATTAGTATGACTTCAAGAAAGTATGAAAAAATACTTATGATAGTTTCTAATAATTTCTTAAAGTCTCATTAAATTAAGTGACATAAACAAATTATTCGATTAGCTATACAAGAAAATTCGTTGAATAAAAAAATAAAATGAAATTTACCATTTCAAATTTCAAGTTGTCATGTGAGAACATTATTATTTTTTAAATCATTGTTTGTCTTTAAGTCATTAACCAGTTTAAACCGTTTATATATATATATATATATATATATATATATATATAATTTTTTTTAACTTTCATTTTTAACTTTTCTAGCTTGCAAATAAAGTTTTGGAGTTCGATCGAGTTTGAGATGAAATAGCAGCTATGATGTCATAGTTCTACGTCAACTTTTTAAAAACGCATTAACTGTCAAAGAAGCATGCGTAATAATAAAACAATACTGGTAAAAGCAGGTCAATCTTTTAAAAAATCATCTACTTTCAAAGAAGCATACATAATAATATTGCAATACTAGTAAAAGCAGGTAAAAAAATATATGCGATTAGAAGATGATGATGAAAAATTGCCATTTATGCTTTATTCATTGCTTACCCGACTTCGAGCTTCAAAACCCCCTAACCAAAACAACATCAGGCTCTCACATGATAATAACATTTTTTAAAACATCTAAAATAGTTGCGATTTTTCCCTAGCCATAATTCTCCAAAAATCAAATGCTTACCTGAGATATGCTGTAGCTAAAGAAGACAACCAGTGATATTTTTTAAAGAACTGACGTAAGTACTAAGCTTTCTCGAGAAAAACAAAGCAATGCACGTGATGAAATATAACTTGATTGTAATAGTGCGTTTTTATGCACGAAGAATAAAAAAAGTTATTTGACAGTCATAAAAGCTCATTGTCTGTTAAGATTTTTTCTTGCATCGTGGTAGCAATGTCGTAATGTGGTCTTATTGAACACTGTGCTATTTTCATACAGCGTTGTAATATATTTCTGAAATGATTGTTTTTTATGGAGTTAAACAAGGTTAAATATCCAATGTTGCAGGGATAGTTGGATTTTTATGAGTGTTATTTTTGAAAAAAAAAAGTTTAATTAATTGCCCAAGAAATTTTATGAAAAATTTGCTATACTTTAATATAGTTGATATTTTTTTTTGATATAAAGCTTATTTTATGTAAAATATTATAGAGCATAAAATCTATCAAATGTCTGTTGTTATATTTTTAATAAATAAATTTAAAATTAATAAAAAAAATTGCCCTTAATAAAAAAGAAAAAAAATCAAAATCAAATGTGCAGTAGTTTAAAATCTCTACGTTGCTTAGCAACGGAGAGGGTATAAATTTCCTTATTTCGAAATCGTCTGCATCTATGAAATTAGTTATTTAGCTTTGAAAAACAAATGAAAATTGGTATGGAACTGAATTTGTTTATTCTGGTAAGATAAATTTTTGATAATATAGTATACAATAGAAATAACTTGCTTCAGCATTATTGGTGAATAACAGGAAAATATAATGAATTTTTAATAAGTTAAATTTTACTTAATTAATTTAACTTATTTTTAACTATGAATTGCACTTGTAAATTTTACATCTTTTCTCCTTTTTTAAATAATGATTTCATAAATGTTCTGTATGCACAGTTGGCATTGCATATTTTAGTTTATAAAATTAGCGTATAAATTATGACTTTTCTTAAAAAAATAAAGGTGTTTTTATGGCAAATTTTATTAGATACATAGTTAATTTATTTTAGGATTTTTAGTATAAAAATAAATTTTTGTGGATAAAAAGTAACGAAAATTAGTTTTTATAATAACAATCATTCGGCTCACAATCTTGTTAGCTGCCAAAATATCGTTTGCAATTTTATTTTTGCAAAATATTTTGGTAGAAAATTTCTGTGCACAAATTTATTTATCTGCTAATTTTTACTTCGATTTATTTGTTAGAATCCTTATAACTGTAGAAATGCTACATAGGATAACTCGTTTCGATGCATATTTGTGGCTTGCAATTTGGTATGGATAATCGTGCTATAAATAAGTGACATATCAATTAAATATATTTGTGAATTGTTTATTTAATTTAAATAATTTTGAAGTTTTTAAAAAACCACATTCATATTCAAAAATATTTTTTGTTTAAAAATTAAATCAAAATTCCTTAGCAAAATGAACATTTAGTTTTCCCCTAAAAATGAATAACATATTATTAAAATTATTTATAAAATTTAATTTAATATAAAATAATTTTGAAATTTGATTTTTAAAATAATTTTATGTATGTTTAAAATAAAATATAAATAAATAAAATTTGTATATAAATTACATTAATATTTTTTAAAAAAAGTAAATAATAAATAAATATTTTTTTATAAAATAATTTGTGATTTAAGCAATTGAGAGTACACCTTACTTTTACTTGATAAATCCGGCTTTCAATATAAATAACACATAACCGAGAAGTGCAAACATGGTAGTGGTACCTTTTTCATTGTAACCAGCATTTACACACACCACCACAGTACCCCGACACCAATGCCATTGAACATCTGTGGGCCACACTCGAAATAGTGGTTCGAAAACACAAAATTAGAAACAAACCCATTTAAAATCAGTGTTGCAAGAAGAATGGGGTAAAATATCTTCAGATACCACCAAAAATTGTCGAATCGGTATCATGACGTTTAAATGGCCAACGTTGACGTGGCCAATATAAAAGTCAAAAGACATGCAATTAAATATTGACACTATATACGCAATTGTTTACGCAAAGTAGTTGTTTTGAACAATTACTTTCATTTTAGTTGCCATTGCTTTCAGAAAAAGTAAAATTCATACTGTTCTAATAAAATGGATGAAAGTGAAAAATGGTTATTTAGATGAGGTAATTTAAAAATACGTGTGAATGAAGGTTTTCATCAATAGAAATTTTTTTATTGGCAATCCAAAATAAAGAATTATTTATTTCAGAAGCCAATTTACTTTTTCCATGTTTTTATATACAGAATACTGCTTCTCGCATTACATTTCAATCTGAATACTGAATTTGACGTCGTTACTTTTTTCTCTTTTCCAAATCGATTAAGTTCCGCTGTTACTTCGAGATTTTAATAATGATATCGATAATTCCAAAGATATTACATTTTATAATCCGTTTGATAAAAATTACACCTGCAATATTTATTTGAATTTAAATTAAATGGAATTTTGTAAAAAAAGAAAGCACATTATCGTATCACTTTTCTCCAGTTTCTGTTTTATTGATTAATGTGGTTGGTAACTGAGTGACATGTTTATAATTCAATTTCATAACAATTCGCGCCAATTTCTTCTCATTTGGCGATTTTCCCAATAGTTCAGATAATCCTTGGAATGTTAGCATATCTACAGAATAGGAAACATTCCATCCCCTGCAATTATCATCTAGCCCTGAAAACCACTCAACCATCCTTTAATTCAGAGGGACGCTGAGAGGAAGGACACGGCAGAGTGTATTGCACTCAGCGGTCATATAGCACTCCCTAATGGAATCAGTACAGACAGAGATTCAAATGACCGCTTATATCGTTATCTATAATACGTGGCTAGATTTATATTGTATTGGTCATCTGATTTAGGTGTATGCCTGAGATTAGACCATTAATGTCCAGCAAATTTGTTAATTAGTAATTGGATCTCACAGAGGTATTAATCACTATGAAGATATTGATTTCGAGACGAATCTGTGGATGTGCATATAATTACGTGAGATGTAAATGAAGTTTGTTTCGCAATAGATCAGGTCAAATGTCATCTGCATATGAAAAAGTTCAGCTTTAATTACATATATTAAAATATTAATGATTATTACTCTTTATCATGTTTCTACAAGAAACTGTCACTCTATATACAAGGCTTCATAAGTAGAACACAAAATTCAATAAAATAAAATTGGAATGCACATAAAAGAAAATAAATCGGAATACTGATTTTGCCATAGTTCATACAATGGCTCCCAAAAGCAGAAATTGTATTCTATGCTTCTTAATAAAGCATTTTATTAGTTGGTTTTTTAAAATTAGAATCTTTAAATAGTTCTTAATAAAACTGAACAAATATTTTTATAAAGAATCAAGTAGTATTGTTCTAAAAAATAAATAAATAAAAAATGTCACAAAAGTAGAACACAAAAGTTTTCATACATCCAAACATTATTTATTTAAATTCATCATAAAAATATCCTTTGCGGCTTATTTTTCTTCTAATTGAAAAATACACTTAAATCGTTTGATTTCAGTATTTAATATCACAATTATTTATTCTATTTACTTTATTCTTAGATATTACGCGCATTCGTAAAGAAACGAGTTTAGACGTACGAAAATTAAATATATCTCATTTTAAAGCTGGAAAATCAATCAGAGGCATTGCAACTATAACTAATCTACCTCATTCAACGGTGCAAAGCATAATAAAACGTTACAGAGAGGGAAAAAGAATTGCAAACAAGCCTCGTAATGGTCGCCCTCAAATTCTGTCAGCTAGAAGTCAAAGAAATATTGTGAGTAAATTTCTAAAAAATCCACGTCTGAGTGCAATAAAGATTACTTCACAATATAATGAATCAAATGGAACTTCTATTTCCTGTGAAACTATTTGTAGAATTCTTCGGAATGCTGGTATACATGGCCGCTCTGCACGAAGAAAATTCTTTGTAAGTCAGAAGAACAGAATTGCTAGGCTTAAATTTTCCAAATCTATGATAAACCAGCCAGAGAGCTATTGGAATCGTGTCTTATTTGCAGATGAAAGTAAGTTTAACATCTTTGGGTCGGATGGGAGAATCATTGTATGGAGAAAAAAAAAAACGAAGAACTTAATTCCAAGAATTTAGTTGGAACAGTAAAACATGGCGGTGGAAGTATCATGGTTTGGGGGTGTATGTCAGAGGCTGGAGTAGGCAATTTAGTATTCATTGATGGTATAATGGATCATAGAGTTTATATAAATATTCTCAATAATAATTTAAAAGTGTCAGCACAAAAATTGGGCATTTTAAAGAACTTTGTGTATTACCAAGACAACGATCCTAAGCACAAGGCCATGAATGTTCGTCTTTTTTGCCTCTATCATTGCCCTCAAACCCTTAAAACACCAGCTCAATCACCGGATTTAAACCCTATAGAACATATTTGGAAAGAATTAGAGGTGCGAATAAGAAGTCACGACATTAAATCGAAAATTCAACTGAAAGCAGTAATGATCGAAGAATGGAACAAGATCGGTGCAGAAGTAACCAATCGTTTAGTTAAATCTATGCCCAAACGTTTAAAAGCTGTTATAAAGAATAAAGGATATCCTACTAAATACTAAACATTTATAAAAATTTAGAAAATTTCATATTTAATGATGTTTTATTTAAAGTGTATGATCACTTTTGTGTCCTATTCTTGTGCAATTTTATTTATTGTCATTTTTAAAAAAATAATTTGCATCGTAATTAAAATTTAATCTTCACTGCTTTATTAAGAACTGTAAAAATATGCTATGTAAAAATTTTCATGTAAAAATACGAATATATAATGGTAAATAATGAGGTTTTTAATTGATTCTTGTTGGTGTACGAACACTTTTGGGAGCCACTGTATATCAAATATCCTTCCAAAATCAGTCTAATAAATTATAAAATTAATATTTAAAACTATTTATATTTAATATGAGTACATTGTTAGAAAGCTCACATTCTTGGGATAGAGAATATGGAAAATTTACATTTTTAAAATAATAGCCCAAATAAAAAGAACTAGTTGTCCAGCTAACACCACGTGACTGATTTCACTATTTTTACTTTTCATAAATACTTTTGATTTCTTTTGATGTCTATCTACCCACCTCCACCCTCATTTTTCAGAGGAAATCTCAAAAACATTTATTTTACTGTACTTTCTTAATGGGATGGAACCTTGATTGATACTCCTAGTCTCAATCACTATACTGTTTTTCTCAAATTTTCAAGAAAAACTAACAAGCAATGTACCAAAAAAATGTTATGAAATGTAGCCGAAATTAAATGCAATCAGTATTCCCGTGATATAGCTACTCGTCAGGACGCTAGTAACAAACTGATTTTTCCCTTTAAAACTAAGAAGAGTTTGTTAATAATTTGAGCAATTTTGATACATCTAGTTTTAGAACTACGTAGTGGAGAAGAGAAAATCTTCCCTTCCATATCTGATGCTTAATTACACAGTAAAGAATTAATTAGGAAAGAGATAACCAAACATCAAAAGTGTACAAATTTATTTATTTCAATGTACACCATAAAGAGGATACAGGATATCTCGGTACTACGGTTACATGCTTCTAGGAGAAGTACATATATCTAGAAGAGTATAGCTAGATCAAACCGTGAAGAGCGTATAAGATGTGTGTCTAAGAACCAGAGATACACACTTCTATGAAGGGTAGGTGCACCTAGAAGAGTGTATTTAGATATACCATGAAGAGTTTA
>JAPMOR010016491.1:16189-39541 GCA_026543865.1 Argiope aurantia | reverse complement strand
TCGGGTGACTAGATGATGATCTATCTTAATCTATAATAGAAGCTACGTCCGCTCAGCGAAACTACAAAGGATATTTGAGAATATATTTGATTAGCAGCTGTCAGTTACGAGGTGTCATCTTTTGTATATCTACCCGTTAAGGATATGAGCTGTCATCGTATTTTTAAAACATTAGAAAAATTTTCTTCTATTTGAAAAAGAAACGGGCATTTCGGTACTCTGAGACATTAGATTCGGTATTCCAAAACCCTTGAATTATCACAGGAATGGCAGATTTCCATTTTCCCTATCCACTTACTAATCGCTTTATGTCACGGCATAGAAACTGGCAAATGTTTGTTAGCGGCAAACAACTGTCAATTGTTTGGCTACTGTTAAGTATTAACATATTTATAATGTCCTTGAAACATGATGAAACATCTTTATTAAGACATATTTTTCCTGAAAAATTGTGGCTAGCCAGAATCATCAATTAGATAAGACAAAAAAAAAATTGTTTCACTAAGTTCTAGTTTTTTTTTATCATCATGTTTTATTGAAAGGTTATAATCTACATATATCTATAATAATTTTGATATAGTAGGTATAATACTTGTGTTTTACTTTTTATATCATGTATCTTGTATAAAATAAAATACATGTCTATGTATACTTTATATATTATATATGTATAGCCACTACTTCCTTATACTTCCTTAACTTCCGCAAGTATTCATGTCAAGAATATATTCAGTGCCAAGAATATATCTTCCCATACCCATATTTCTTTTTTATTCATCAGGTACACAGAAAGATATTTGCACTATGAAACCCTCCGCCTTCTCAAATGTTTATATATTCCATGACTTTCTTTTCCTTTTCGTGAAAGAATTTCAAATTTTATAATTTTGCACCTTCAACTATTCAAAGTGGGATCTTTTCTGAGTAGTTTGTAATAAATACTTTTAGCTTATGCTGGGTAAATTTCATATACCTTTTACATTTGGGAAAAAATTAAAAAAGCTTTTAAACTTTTTGAACGTTATAATAAATTATAAAAATATATTATAAAATATTTAATAAATTATAAAAAAATAAACCGTATATATATTTAATTGTAATTTATTGGCATCAAAATTTTTAATAAAAATAAGGAAAAATTGAATTACATCAGTTTATTTGAAGTTTCATTTTTACAGAAAATTATAATTACGATTCTTTTCAGATTTTTTTAGAAGTTTCGATGCCAAGAATATAAAAAGAATATTAAAAATTGCCAGTTTTCAAAGTCATAAATCAAGTTTTAGAAATTTTATTTCTTGAATACTGTGTGCAGATGATTCAAATCCTTTCTGGATTTTGGCATAGCTTTAATAGAGCGATAACTCTAGACACTGATGTGATCAAAATGGGCTACCCTTGTGTTCAATTGCTGAGTACGTTTTTGCCAGAACCGTAGTATCTTCTCCGAATCTTTGATTTGCATCTACGATGCTTTTCATCTTCTAGTTAAAGTCTTGCCAGAGTAATAGGAATAGTTATCGATTAAAAAATTCACGTTTCTTCTACATTTGTTCATGAATTGTGGAAGCGGTGTGAGAAATCGTGAAATATTTAGAATTCAATTTTGGCATCAAAGGCAATGAATCAGCCGTTGCTACTGCTAAATCGGCAACTATATTCTGTAACGAACATTTCTTTACTCTGCCGTGAGGGAATATCTTTATATTTAAATTTGTAAATTACGGTAAGGATCAGAGAATCTACATATCTCGTATATACTGCATTTCTCTCAACCTGGCAATTTATCATGGGTAGTTGTTGGTTACGAGAACTTGATTTCAAAATGACTTCACATCAATAACGCCCATTTCACACAAAATTGCCTTTTCTGTAGAAAAAAGGCTTCTAAATGTGCAACATTTCATGTTGGTTTTACAGTTATTTATATATTGCACGAAAGACTATTTTAATTTATCAACGACTGCCCTTTTTGGATGCTTCATCTTTAAATACTTCTAATTTAATTAAAGTATCATAATATCCATTTTTTAAAATTTTTCATCCATTTAAAATTTTCCATTCCATCCATTTTTAATCCATTTTTTAAATTTTTTGTAATTTTTGAGTTTTGTCTACCTGCATATATGCTACCAAATATCTCAAAACCTCTTGTAGCTAGTCGTATGAAATTTGGTAAAATATTTTAAAACAAATTTGTAGATTTCTTTCAAAGTTTGAGCAAAATCCGATAATAAGTTTGTCTATCCGACTGTTCGAATATAAGTTAATACGATAATTACAAAAAAACCCTACATAGATAAAGTTCAGTACCCAAATTTAACCCTTTGCAGTCGTAAGTCTACTCTCAGTCACCAAATCTTTTTTACCATTCCGGTCGTATGTCTGCTCTCAGCCACCACAGCAAAGAAACGTATTACACTTATATTGTACTCGCCATATCTTAGTCTCCATTTAGGATATATCAGTTCACCCTTTCTATGAAAGAACAGAAAGGGCTAAAGAACTTATTCACTAACCAATACGGTGTTTCTACCACTTCCTGATAATGAAACCCAACATTAATAGAGCCGCCTCCGACTCGCCATGAAAAAAATCAAGGGTGGAATTATTGACGCCAAACGAACGATTTTATCGACACACGTCATCAAAAACCAGGACTGCACAATGGAGACTGTTTTGAAAGATACCATACGATGTCAAATTTCAAACTATAAATTTTACAATAAAACCTTGCATTAAAACATTATTGTGTTCACAATATCGAAGTTTACAAAAGAATGAGAATGAGGAAATTGTGTTTTTCATTCATGATCTTGCATATTGTGTATTACTGTTCACTCGACGGAAATTAATTCCGACCAGCACGGCGCCTATGACCAAATTTAATACGACTGCAAAGGGTTAACATCGATATTGAATCATCTTCGAATGTTGAACCCATTCCAACAAGGAGTCGACCATATTTTGGTTTGTTCTTTCAGAAACATGTAAACACGGTAACTTAAAAACGTAACGACTTAAAGACATCAAGCTTCGTATGTGGTTTGCGATTTCCAGAGTATTTTGTGTCAAGTCGTTGCTTTAATCGGTTGGAAAAACGTGTCTAAAACATGAATTGTTTTTCCGGATACTATTAACTGTATGCAGGTATTAATCGCCAAGGATCAGACGATCTATTATATAAAAATTCCATATTCACGCCAGAGGTTAATATTTCCATAACTATTTTATTCCAATCCCAAACAGGGTATTTTCTCGGATAACATCTTTATTATTTGTGTGCAACTCCAACCCAAAAGGCCGAATCAGGTTCTTGCACATCGAAACACAGTTGCGCACAGTCGTACAGGGAAAAAAACCAAAGAAAGTGATTAACTAATTTTAGAATTGGAGAAGGGGGAGTTAATTTTTTTTCTTTGGTTACATAAAAATTCCTTAATATTTTAACATCTAATACTACTTACTACATTAAGTGCAAATGCAACGATATGTAGGTTGGAAATATTTAGGTGCAGTTACATCAAATACTATTTCATTAAGTGATTTTTCAATTCATAATTAAAATATATTTAAAATGGCATGATTTTGTGATTAATTTTTGTTAAAGCGTTGTGTTTATAAACAAAATTATTGAATTCTACACTCTTAAAAAAGTATGTATTTCCACAAGCATTTGAAAACTCGATGCAAATTTTGGCAGAAAAAAAAAGTATTTTCAATTGATACCTCAATACTTTTTCACAAGAAACGAAAATGAATACTTACAATCCTCGACCAATTCTCTTAAAAATTTTCGGAGCCATTACAATACTTCAAATGACTTTCCGAAAAAGGAGATGAAAATATCAAAATCTCAGGTTTTGAAAAAATAAGCGCAGTGAAATGTGTTATGCGTTAAACGTAACTTTTCACCAAATGGGCAGACTATTGTTGTTTCTTACTAACAACATAGCATTATTATGATCCCCAATAAATAATATTGTTAGAATCTGCAGTGTTTATCCTTCAGAAACAATGCTTAATTCTACTTTTGGAATCATTTTTGTGTCAACAGTTAGGTCAGCTAATAGTTTCATTGTTCAATTACCAGCGGTAGTGATCTCTTCCGTTTCTGACATTACTATTTCAACAAAGCATATTTGGTATTTCAAGCTATCTTACATTGAAATTAACCGAGTAATCATTTCATACTGCTACTTATTAACGGAATGAATCTCAAATTAATTGAGGCGTACATTTTTGGAGTGGATTAAATTTCATTATTTAATTGTACATTTTTTAAGGCAACACGGTACCGCAAATATTTTTTCACTGAATTTTATTATTTAAAATTATATTTTACTTTTATTTTATGTAAAATAGTACTATATAACTCTCTCCTAAATTTTTTTGAAACAATTTAATTTTTTTTTAATTTTTAATGCTTTCTAAATTTTGAGCTTTTTTAAACCCTAAGACTTTTTTAATTATGAGAATCTTTCCCCACATTTTTTTCCCAGGTAGCTATTAAGTTAATGGTTTCTCGTTTATCGAAGAGACAAGCTGAATGGTAATTCACACTGTGGTGGATTTGATCCAAAATTTGATATCCAAAATTTTAGTGAAGAATGCCATACTGAAATCCATGCATCATTTTTCTTCAATTTTTAATGTGAAGTATACGAAGGATATAAACAGAAAATATTATAATCATCCAAAATTTCTTATTCGAAATTTTAATGAAATGTCCACGTTTCGGAACCTCCCACTACCACTTCGAGTATAAAAAACTCTGCTTTAAAATTATTTATGATTTGATCGAATGTCCACATTTCACATTTTTCCTTATACGAAAAAGACATTAAAAGATGATTAAAATATTTTAAATATAATATTTAAAATATGGCATATGAACTTTGAATGAAATCCATTTGGATGAAATCTGTATGCCCGTTTTTACAAATATAAATTAACACGACTATTATAAAATGGAACGAACAGCATGATAACATTTAACAACTTATATATAAATTATCTAACTAGGTTTAGAACCAGATCCGTTAAGGGGGTTCACTGTCTTTCGGTCACCATTTTCACAGTTATGTATAGAGGATGATTCTAGAACGTTACGAATTAAATATATTTAGTGTAATCACTTTCTGACTACAAATGTAGCGCTGTATCAGATTCTGATTTGAATTCATCTGGAAATGCATCCAAAAATGTACAATTGACGCTCTGGTTCTTATGTAAGATCGTCTTCCAACTGCCGAAAAATCCCGAAATATTGCATCAAAGCTTTTTAGTAAAGAATGCTCCCCAATGGCCTTCAGATAGTATCACATATTAACATTTATTAATGAAAATCTAAGAAAATTTCGCGAAGAGAGCACCCAAAGATTGAATTAACATAATCACAGGCATAGATTAACAGAACGACTGGAATATTTGTTCTAATTTTGCTGCAGCCCCAAAACACGTATCTCTAGAATTGTAAGACATATTACAAAAATATGTGATATTTTAAAACTTGAGTACTTCTTTGTCAAATTTCAAACTTTTACTTCTCTGCATTTTTGCAATATTGTGTTTGCATTCACGCGGAATGATGACGGAGAAGCAAATTGATGCTTGACCGAAACTCAATAAAACTTCAACGCTGCATAAAAAAATTATTGAATAACATATTTACATTCCTCCAATGCAGGGCACATTCAGTTTTGATAAATTAAGAACTGAATAACTGAGAATTTTCATTCAATGCGGATACAATGTAACATTTTTAATCTATAGTCAATAAGAACTCAGAATGTTCTTCTTTTAAATAAAGCATGATTTCTCGGAAAATGTATCAAACCCTTTCGCAGAAAAATAAAAGATGCTCTCTGTAAAATGAAATCTAATGAAAAGGAAACAATTTAAACCGATTGTTGCTTAAAAGCCACAGATATAATTTCTAAACTTAAACGAAATTTGATTCAAAACTTACCAGTAGAAGTATTTAAGCCCTCGTATTTGAGATATTTTATTTCAGAATTTTGCTGGATGTTTAATGGCATAGTTAATGGCATCTTTAAGAAATCCACGACTACATAGATTGAGAGGCTGTCCTTATTTCAAAGAATTTAATCCAAAATTTATATTTTAGTATTCTAATGATAAAAATATAAATCATAAAACTCTTTCTGTTAAATAAATAGATTTTCAACGCAAATGGATCGACAAACTTCCCGCAATTGGAATTCGAAAAAAATTCAACAGAAATCTTCCATTTGTGTGCAAATACCAAGCATCAATTTTCCTCTTGAAGTTTTTTACATTTTTAAGTTGTTCGGACATTGACTGACTCAAAGAACGACTTTGACTGACTTTCTGAACGTGGAAGCAAATCAGAATACAGATATTGAATTTTTTGACGATAAAAATACTTTTCTGCTCTTCTTCTAAGAGAATGTAAAAAACAGTAGAAATTAATAGGAATCGAATACGCTTTTGGATTTTTTTTTTTACCTTTCTTTACCTTTTGGATTCAGAATTGAATACACTTATTCATACATGTCTTCAAATTAGTTTTTGTGCTGCTATTGATTTGCTTAAGAATATTCATTTAACAGTTAGCTAATCATGAATGAAAATCCATTTTCTATGAGCATTACAATTTGCAAAACATGAAATTACTTAATTTTCCTTTTTTGGAGAGCCAAATGTCATCATAAGCATTTCAATAATCGAAGCGAATTTGTTCTTATATCATTAGCCGTTCTGTTACCAGTTTTTGAGATTAATTGAAAAATAATACTTACAATCCACGACCGATTCTCTTAAAAAGTTTCGGTGCCATCTCAATGTTTCAAATGAGCTTCTAAAAAGCAGATAAATATATCACAGATATCAAACTCGCAGGTTTTAAAAATAAGCGCAGTGAAATTCGTTATTCGTTTAACGTAACTTTTCACCAAATGTATCGAATATTGTTTTTTTTTCTTATTAGCAATAATACTTTAACAAATTATTATGGTTAACAATAGGTGACATTGTTTGAATCTGCAGCGTTCCCCTGATATAGAACTATATTGTTGCAGTCATTTTTGTAACAATCTAAATTATGTCCATGTTCAGCAATGAGTGAGAAGGGGCTGCCGGTGTATCTCTTTTTATTCTAGTATAGTTTCTGAATAAGATGTATTTCATATGAAGCTCTACCTTACATAAGATTAACCGAGTGAATATTTTGGACTACTTCATAGCTATATTATTATTATATTGACGCTCGAGAAAAACAATTTTGATGCCTTGTCACCTCATTATATTTCATTTAATCACCTGGGTTATGAATTTAGAATTTGTCGTCCCATACCTTCGAAGATACAAACTGAATGACTGGCATTATAAGTGTGGTGACCTTCTACAGGACATATGGTTAGACTTTTAACTGCCACATTTGAAACATACATATCTCGGTGTATGAAAAAGTTAATCGTGGAGCGATTAAAAAAAAGTTTAGTTAGAATATTAATCAATTAAAAGTTCTCAATTTTCGTTGAATAAAAACTTTAAAACGTTTAAACTAGGTGGCGTCTTACTATTCAAATTCTGTTTTAAACATACTGTCGATTAGAAACCATTTCGATAATGTGCTGTTGGTTTAAATTATTCTTTATGTTTTTATCCTACATATTAATGGAAAAATTTAGATTAAATAAAAAAATGTGAGAATCATGAAAGGAAATGAAATATTTTGAAGTCCCATTACAAAAAAGTGGAATTATGTGACAATTTGAAATTGAAATGATACAATTTATTCTAAATAAAAGAAAATAGAATGTTATGATTGTTTAATAAACATGAAGAATGGAATTCAAATCTGAATAGTTGAGAAATCAACTCAATAAGAAATGATTTCGTTACATTAATTATGCTCATGAATTAAGTAGATTGATACTCTAGCTTTAGGAAAATACACAATTTCCATTATAATTAAGCTGTTATGCAGAATTTTCATTGGGTATTCATTAGGTTTAGCATTTCATTAGGTATTGCAATTTTTTGGTTTCCATATAAAAAAATTTCCTCCTTTAATTAGTATTTATTTAAACTTATTTAAGGAAAATATCTCTAATAAAGAAAATTCTCCAATATTTATCTAGCAGTTCAGCAGAAAAGATGTACACAAAGTATTTAAATATTTTAAAATTCAAAATAATGCAAACTGAATGAGTCTTGATAATAAAAAAAGGCCTAAAAACATATCATTATAAATACACAATCAAGAAATGCTTTGTTCACCTCAATTAAAAGTTGCTTTAACAGTTCTATTTTATAAAAACAACGCAAGAAGTTTTATTTCATTTGGAACTCGGTAATTAAAGATCGTTTAATCGCTCGTGCGAAGTGGAGTAAAATATTTTCCGCCTCGTTACCATTTTCTCAGTTCTAAAATTCGATTTTCTGCTTCATTTCAGAATAAATGATTCATAAAAAGTTTCCCATTCCCACGTAGTAAAAAAAGTTGACGCTAACTACTGTTTTTAGAATTTAAAAATAACTGAAGGAAAGGCAACATTTCAGCAGTGCAAATGATTAAACCAAAACCTTCACTGAGTATATTAATTAGTACTTAGATATTTTATATCTGGAAATGACGTATGTCTAGAATGCGGATATCAAAATGGTTTTTCTATCGGATAAAAATTACTTTTAATCTAAAATTTCTCATCATTTACCACTTAATCAATATTTTTTTTTCAATCCAAGCCAGATTATGCCTGTATTCTAAGAAAATGTTGTATCTATATTTCTTTCTAACAAGCGATACTAACTTTACATTCTGGAAAATCAAATAAATAAGATTAATTTGAAACCAAAATGGAAAATTAAGTTTGAAATGTAAGCGATAATTTTTATATCTAGAAATAGTTTTAAAATGAATGCATTGAATTGAGTAATGAATCATTTCAAATATTTTTCCCTCAGAGGCCTTTTATTACACGAAAATTAACTGGAATTTCAAATGAATATATAAGAAGAGTTATTTAGTCAAGTCGCATAATTTGGATTGCTTATGTATTCTATTTACCATAAGATAAACTGTATTCAGTGAAATGAAAAAGACATTTTATACAAATTTATTTTAGAAATAAATTAATATTCTAATAAATAATGGATTCATTTTTAATTGTTTTTTCAGCTACTGATTCAGATTATAATCTACTACTGATAAAGAAGAAAAGTGTGTGAAAGCCATAACTTCTTAATGAAACTCTGATTAAAAGATCTTAAATTACTTTCGTTTTTAAACGCTGTTGTTATACTTTATATGATTGGATACATGAATATATGGAGAGAACAGTAATAAAATGCATAGCACTATGAACGTTGAAAGGCTTCTAAGAGAGTATGATCAAATGGTAATTGTAATGACATGTCGATCAAAATTTGAAATTCAAAACATTATTTTTTTGCTGAGACCTTTAAGAGTATGCTAAATAAAATGATTATCTGAAAGTTTTAACTAAGAATGATCCCGTCAAACCAATTAGGCTACGCCACAAAAAGCTAGCTGAAATAACAAAATAATGACCTGTCTTTTAAAATTCTTTTCAATTCAACAACATATTATCATTTTTAGATTAATTTATTGAAAAATCACAACTTTGTTTTCAATAAGCCCATAGCTTTTATTTTCGTAACCTCACATTATACTACGGTATAATTTTTGCTTACATGACTTTGTATTCTAAATTCTACATTTATATATTATAATTTTTAGAACTACAAAAAAAAAAGATATACCTTGATTATTTCCCAAAATTATCGCATGTATCAAAAAAAGAAGTTCCATGACATTGTTGAAAATTAAAATTGAGTAAAAGTGCCAAATTAAATACTCAAAAGAATAAAATAATTTATATCTGTAATATAATTTTTCAATGCTTGGAAGAAAGGAAGATAAGTTTGGAATTAACTACAATTTCTTTATCCACGTGAGAGCATGATTCATATACAGGGAGAACAAATGGAATACGTCTGTTTACATCGAGACGAAAGAGAGAAATTTTGAAATTTCCCCTTTTACCTTTCACTGAGAGATTTTGATAGAAATGTTTTTTTTTTCGCAGTTGTCGATTTAGGTAAGGGAGTTTTAGGTAGCTTTGAAGTTATGCCGTAGGAGTTAGGAATTTTTATTTCTTCTCTCGGAGTGTGAAAAATGCCAGAAATATTTTAAAGCACGTGTTAGAAATAATTAAATAAAAATTTTGATTTGGACCAGATAAATTGAAAAAAAAAATCTAGAATAAAATAATACGAGCTAATTTAAGATGAAAATTAGGAAACGAATCAAGATTTAAATTTAATTAAGAGATATCATCACATCATATACACACTCCCCCCCCCACACACACATTCTATATATATATATACAGAATTTAAAATTTTTAAATGCCAGAAATGAATTATGGAATAATGAAATACATCCTGACTGGTGCTATTTTGTCTCATTAATTAACATTGTGTTAAATAAAATTACTATTAAAGGTGGACTTGAACAGTTGAAAGAAGAAAATTGAAAGGTTTATATTTAAGAAAAGTACTAATTACATGTACATATAGAAACATTGTAATGACAAAATAAAAGGAGGAATCATCCATATACAATTTGAGTAAATTTCTACGCTTTATGCAATTTTCATAATGATCCATAGTCCCATTCAAGATACTGGATTCATCATTCATTAAATTATTTAGAAATACAACACGTACACAAATCATTGCTTTCACTCTGATCAAATCTTGCATATTATTCACAGATGCTTATAAATCAAAGATTATTTAAAATAATATGGACTATAAAATGCCATTCAAAGAAATATCTTTATAAAGAAATGGGTCGTAAACTTTGAATCGTTTGGTGTTTATATGCGGTGATGATATGTTCATAATATCGTTTTCAAAACATTTTATTGAACACTTGCGAAATTTAGCTATCCACTTTTAAGTTGCTGTTTGTGGTTTTTGCATATTGTCATAAAATGCCTCTTTGCTACTAATTCCATTTGTTTATATAAATGTAACGATGTGTTCTATTTCTTTCAGAACAATTCTACTTTGCCAAAAGGGCTTGAGAGTTTAACGATATTTACATAAAAGATGAATAAAAGATTGTGGTTACAATGGCTGCTTACATTTGTCAAAATCATCCAAGAAAAGAAAAGTGGTAATCAAAACATTGTTTTGCCAGATAAGAGCAATCCAAATAAGATTTCTCCAGGAGAGAAAAGTAAATCCAAGTGAATAAATGGATGGATTGAGGAATTTTCGACTCAGAATAACAAATGTAAGAAAAAGAAAACGAGGAGACAGGCATATTAGATTAAAAACACATTCCTAATATTTCTCATTTTTATCTTTTCTGATGTCGCAATATAGACATTGCAAGTATACGCATTGTTTACTAAATGGCTCGATTTCTCATTAATGGGTGCAAGAAACGTGTTGTTTGTACCTTGTCAGATAGAAAGTTAAACTTTGGATTTCTTAAAGGAGAACGTATGTCACATGTTCGGAGAATGTTTTTTAACAAAAGATTTATTTATTGATTATGTCAGAACTTTATAAATGATATTCTGAACAGTAAATTCCGTCAGTTTGAAAGAAAGCTTCCATATAAATGCTCTTGTAGACATAGTGAAAGGCAGTGGGCAAATTATAACAGAAGAGAAGAAATGCAGCAACAAATTATTTTTACTGTAAAATGCATAATCTCTTGTGCCAGATAAAAGCTGGAACACG
This sequence comes from Argiope aurantia, assembly GCA_026543865.1. Classification (NCBI taxonomy): domain Eukaryota; kingdom Metazoa; phylum Arthropoda; class Arachnida; order Araneae; family Araneidae; genus Argiope; species Argiope aurantia. The sequence goes on along the minus strand of JAPMOR010016491.1, from coordinate 27,769 downwards.
GCAAGAGGTTTCCTGACAATGAATTAAGTAAATTAACGGGATACACAAAACAAAAATGCAGATGGGTTAACAGAAGTATAATGGCAAATTCACAGCAGTGCAGAAAAATGCTCTTATACCATAATATTACAAATCGTGTGGTAAACAAACAAACAGTGAAATAAAATGGCAAATCCAACAACAAATTTGAGGAGTACTCAAAGATAGATAGATAGATAGCTATTCGTGCTATTTGCCCATCAAAGCGTTATTACATTCTCAGTTCAGTTTCTGCGGATTCTGTTTCTGCGCAGTTCAGTTTCTGTATATTTGTCTACTGAGAATTTGAGTTCCTTTAAACCGATGTTGTGCGTTTTATGTGGTGTATCATATTGCCTCAATTAATTAACTGACAAGGAGTACATGTAGGTGATGCCCTTATTTTTGAGGCCTCATGTAGAAATATTTCGGTCTGACTGATTTATCCCTTAAGTTTGTCTAAGGACTGCAGAGTCATCCTGCATATTTAAAAGTAAATCTCAACAGGCGTATCTGCATAAATCATAGCTATTTGTTTACAACCGAAGGTTTTTATTATATTTCGATTTATGATCTTTCCTATTTTTTATCGGCAATTTCCGCTTCTGGAAGAAAGATAAAATGTTGGTTCTGAAACATATGACACATACACGGACATGTAACAGTAAACGCGACTTGCTTTCATAGTTTTGTCTATTTTACTGTGTTAACATAATAAATATAAAATGTTTCAGGCATTTAAAAAAATTTATGCCAAAAAACAGGCTGCACTTTAATGATTCTTTCGCTTTGCATATCAATATTTCCATAATTAAGTAGGTCTCTCCCAATTTATAGTGGAGGCTATGTTGAATTGTGATTATCTTTACAGAATAAGTTCGCTAGGTTTAAACAAGATTTCAGCTAAAATCCGGTGTGAATATTAAATTTGTCTGATTAGATATTTTTAAGTTATCGTTGCATTTGCATTTTACAATTAGATGCATAATCAAAACCCTTTCTGGATATTAGATTGTTATTACAAGGACTAATACAAAATTTGTCTTCAGAAAATTTCAGAATAGGCTATTAAACTGCTAATCATATTAGCAAAAACTGTTGCAATTGTTTAAAAAAAGTGACGCATTTTAATTATGTCGAGTCTTGAAATGCAATGAACAAAATATATGTTAGTTGAATTCAGAAGATAAATTCTTCTATGAATTTCTCAGAAATGCTAGTTGGGATATACGTTGCAGAGAAATCTGGCTCTCAGTAGTAAAATTAGTATATTAGTTCATGAGAATTGTTTCTGCATCAAAACGGTTTCAGTATCACAAACAAAAATTTCAAAAACAAATAAAGGAACATACTTCATTTCTTGATACAGTTTGACTGGTCATTCAATCTCTATTACCACTGCAACAAAATAAAAAAAAGGTCATTTGAATAAATTGCTGAAAGTTGTATTTTTGTCTATGTAACTTCATTCTTATTTTACAGCCAATTTTTCATTCATAAAGCGCTATGCTCGCAAACGACATTTTCTGCTTGCCTGAGTTAACAGAAATTTAATGCCTATCAATTCATTGTGGACTGACGGAGTTAATTGCCATTAAGTCATGGTTACGAGGTTCTGGACTATCTTTTCATTGTGAAATATCTTTGCGCATTTGGCACTGGCTTATAAATAAGGAGGCCGGGCATTTCTGGTAATTTACTTAAATATATATTGGGGTAATGCGAGGATTCGGGTTATAAATTTTAAATGAAAGACTGGAGTCCCCGGCCTTAGTTATCGATCTTCAGATATCGCATTGATCAACCCACCAATTAGCAAAGGAGGCGCTCATTTTAAAATGGTCCCCATTCTCTCAAATGAAAAAAATAATTTGGGCCATTATTTGAAGGTTAATGAGAACTTATGAAATGTTGGGGAAATATCTTTTCGTTATTTGCTATTTGCAGCTCCTCTGAGTTTTAAAAATTGTCTATTATTTGAAAGGATGGGTAAATGGATTAAAATAATTTGTCGGCGCTCAATAGATGTCGCTGGATGAAATGAGAAAGGCCATGAAAAGAGATTAACATTACTTCTAATCTTTTCCAAAATGTTTGCCAAACACCATATATTTACTAAGAAGGTATTTTTATTGTTACATTTTTTTTATTTATGTGGTAAAAAGGAAAAACTGTTTCTACGAAACTGACTTTTAATATTCAAAAATCAATCTAAGGTTTCAAAATTCAGTTTGAAAATCTAGATATCTATTCATAGCAAAAAATTTATCATGATACGTTGAATGCAGTCTTATTAATCTTTGGAGACATTTGAATATTTTAATTTACAAGAAAATTCGAAACAACTTGCTAATTATAAAAAAATGAGATAACTGACTCATTCTCAAGTATAAAAATGTGGCACTTGAATCTGCTTTTGATACATTTCTGGTCAGTTTACCATATTGTGATACCTGAATTCGGTTTTAATTTGGAATAATTAACAATCAATTTTTTATTATGTAAGAACATGATATTGTTTTGGTTGAGGGTTTTGAAGCTCGAAATCGCGCAGACAATGAATAAAGCATAAATGGCAATTTTCATCATCATCTTTTAATCGCATATATTTTTTCACCTGCTTTTACCACTATTGCTTTATTATTACGTATGCTTCTTTGACAGCAGAGGCTTTTGTAAAAGGTTGACGTAGAACTATGACATCATATTATCTGTTATCTCATACTCAAATCGGTCGAGCGTCAAACGTTTGCCAGCTAGAAAAATTAAAAATGCAAGTTTTAAAAAAATTATATACACTGGTGTGCAAAACTTAAGCAACAGGTATGTTTTTTGCCATAACTTCACGAGAAATCATCTGAGAGACATGAAATTCAGAAATGAGATACAGCATTTTGTTCTGAAAGAATGATGAAAACATAGTTGCGCCGAAATGAATACAATGCATACAGTATGGAATCAAACAAAAAAAAGGCTTTATTGAACTCATAGTATCGTTACACATGATTGTCTGTCCAAGAGGAAGAACAGCAAGCAGATGTTCCTTAGTATAGGATATGCCCTCCCCTTATTGCAATGGTTGCTTCGCACCGTCTCTCCATACTCAGCACCAGATTGTCCAACAGTTCTTGAGGTAAGAGTGCCCATTCCTCAATCAGCCTCTGTTTAAGTTGTCGGGTGTTCCCAAGAGGATGTAATCGTGCCGCAAGGCGTCTCCTCAAAGCATCCCACACATGTTCTATCGGATTTAAATCAGGGGAGCACGCCGGCCAATCCATTCGAGTGATATCTTCACTTTCCAGGAGCTCCTCAACAGCATGAGTCCTGTGTGGCCGTACATTGTCATCCATAAAAGCGAAGTCTGATTCAATGGCACCTCGGAACAGACGCACATGGGGAAGGATCACCTCCTGACAATAGCGATCTCCAGTTACAGAACCTCTTTCGAAAACGTGGAGCTCAGTCCGCCCGTTCATCATAATACCTCACCAGACGACAACTCCAGGACCACCGAAACGGTCTCTTTCCGTGATGCATTTAAAATTAAACATTGTTAATTAATGGATCTGTTCATGATGAATCTGAGAAAATTTTGTTGGAAACTTCTTGAGATATTATATAAATTAAGAAAAATATTCTTTATTGCCCATAAGGTTTCAATACTCAGCGACTCTGCTTTCAGTACTCATATTTAAAAAAAATGCTTCGTTTCAGTAATATATATATATATATATTGCAGTTTAATCATTTCCATTTTAATTTAAAACATAAATTCTACCGAAGCTAACAGAAAATTAGAGAGATACTTATTACGTTATAGCTGAAGGCCTTTATAATATTATTAGTGAATTATATGACTATTAAAATTTGAAATTTTAAAATATTTTAATGAAGAAGCAATTAAAATGGGAGTTCCATAAAATATTTAATTATTAAAATTTTAACATGCATTAAGATTGGTGAACCGGCTGGTCGCCAGAGGCGGCTAGTTTCAAATAAAAACGAAGATTTGCAACAAGATAAATAAAAATTTGGAAATCCTCTAAATATAACAAAATGCTTCCCCAAACACTTTATTATTATTTTTCTATCTTAAGCAGAAGAATGCATGTGAAATCTATTCTGAATTCGGAAGTGAATAAAACCGAAGCATGTTCTTCGTCCTCGTTAATTTTATTATAGTGGGCAATTCTATGATATTTCTATCTTACGCGAAGAAATACAAAGAAGAATATTATTATCCAAATCGCATTCCTTTTGTTTTTCTTTCCCTGTTTCTTAGAAGAAATAGGGAACAATGTGCTTGGATTAATATATAAAAATATTATTCTATCATTGGTTAATGTGTCTCGGGTTAGAGATTATTCTTTTTGCATGTATAGATTTTATGAAGAGTTAATTGCATTTAACTATTGAATTTTGCTTTAGTTAATTCTATTTCCTTTGATTTTAACATTAAATGAAGGAATATTTATTGTTATGTAATATTCATTATCATCATATAATTCTTTTAATTATTCATATGATATATAGCTGAGATTTCTTGACATAAATCAGCAAAATAAGTTTTAATTATAATATGTTATTTCGCATCAAATATTAAAGAAATTAAACACCTGAAGGTAAATTTGTTCTTTTAGAATGAGCTAAATATACAAAAAAATCGATATAAATTCAATAATTATTAATATTCATAAATATGTATTTTGCTTTTAAAAGGAAATTAGCAGATTACTAATCGGAAAACTACCAAGGACTCTCAAATCACTTTATCAACAATGAAGTCAGAATCATAATCGCTTGCTTAAAATTAAAATCGCTACTCTATCAATAAGAGCTCGATCTTTCATTTGACATCATATCCCCGCCCATTCCTTGACTCCCTTTTTAGTACTTCATATATTTCTTTGTCATTTTTACTTTCTGGTATTCGAAATATACAAGAGAAATTTGTGTTCAAGGTTCTGACGAACCTCTACGGTTCAGATCTCCCGCGTCCTCGAAGCATATTTGTAATATTGCTTTTATTTGTCTTCAAACATGATAACAAAAAACTTTTGAGCAAGCTGGGTGAAATGTGGTATTTAATCTTCACATCATTTTATTTGTGCAGATTTTTATCAATTTTTGAAGGAAATGCATTCGGAGAAAATTAGCCTATCCAGCTCTAAGAGTACAAAAAAAAAAAAAACCATGATGATAATAAAACATAAAGAGCTAGATAAATAAAATTTGTGCACAGCTCTAGCATCTTAAGTATTGATCTGATTCAAATTTTAAACCGATTTGGTTGAGGAAGTAAGCATCTATGGGAGCATACTACCTATGCATATCAATGCAACACTTCAAAAACGTAACCATTTAGGTAAATGAAATTTACTTTACAATTTTAGCATCTAAGATATAGCTTCTCAACAAATTTGAACCAAATCTTTTATGGATATGACTGTCTGTCAATCTATACATTTAAACACGTCAACGCAATGACTTAAATAAATGGAAATTGGTATTTGATCTACTGACTTCAATACAGTTCTTTGTCAAATTTTGGTTTCAATCAGTAGTGTCAAAAATATTTTTTTCGAATTGTTAAACAGATTTTAGCTCCAGTTTTAGTGAAAGTATTTAAATAATGAAAGATCTATCAAAATCAATCATTATAAAGTGAGAATATGTGCTTAATAGAACAAAACCAAATCTTTGCAGAATTTATAAAAAAAAAAAAAGATAAAGTAAGAATCAGTTCAAAAATATTTAGAAATACATTTTTGTGAAACTGATACTATTTATTCATTTCGAGATGGAATGTGAATACTTCTACGGAAGATAATAAATTATTTTCTTAATCCATCCAAGTAAGAAAATGCGACTGAAGTCTGTTTTGAAAAAGGAGAAATAAATGACGAAGATGACAAAAACATTTTTGCACGTTTCTCTTTGCCATTATTTCGATTTTCTTTACCTATTGGAGTGGGCAGTAAAATAATATTTTTCTCTTACATACAGCGAGCTAGAGAGATTGCGGTTGGTCAAGTCGTATTTTCCAGAATTGTTTTTCCTAGGTTCCTAGTTTGAGGTTTCCTAGGTTGAGAAATGGCATCCACATATGACAAGGCGATAAAATATTTTTCTCTTTGAGAGTAAAGTTACTTAGTTGTGGAATGAATATTCTTTTTTTTTTATAATAACCTTCTAAGATTCTACCGCAGCCATTTTTTTCCTATTTATTGTTTAGCACAAAATCTGAAGAAATGTTTAATGAATCAAATAGGAGTGCTTTAGACGAAATTTTAATTAAAATTAACCCAAAACTGAATTTTTGTAATAATTTTGGAACATTATTATCACACATAAGTTATTTTTAGGATAAAATAAAATTGTTTGAAAAATTCAATGTCATCAATTTTAATCTTGTTCTTGGAATACAAGAGTGACAATAAGGGTTTTCATCTAGTTCAAATTTATTTAGTAAGTATAAGAATAATTAACATTTATTTATTTACACTTTTTTAACTTCTTTCATTTTTGGTTTTAATCCATCAGTGTGGTTTTTAATTCACTTTTTGAATAAAATTACAAATATGTTCTAAACCTGAAGCGTCTACGCAGTTTATCCTATAAAAGGATTGTACGCCAGAATAATACTTTCATCTTATTTTACCGAATTTCTTGATACTACTTATTTGTTACATTCAATTACCGCAAATAAACCTCGAAAAAAAAACAATCGACAGAGATAAAAAAAAATTACTTATTTTATAGTTTGTTCTGAATCATGGTATGAGTTAACTTTCAAAGAAATGGAAAAATTAAGATTATGTAAGGTGCAACTTGAAAAGTATGACCACATTGTTAAGGTAAATTCTTCAATTGAAAGAGGCCAGCCAATATTTATACTAAAATATTAATTCTCTTGAAGTCTTAGCTAAGAAGCAGGAAGCTTTCTTAACGTAAGTAATTAAGTTAAAATGAAATTGTGACATCTTTAACTGTTTTATAGCTTCGAAACGTAAATTAATGTTTAAAAAATGAAATCCAGATATTTACTCATTGTTCAACAAACTTTTACTACAATTTCAAATACTCTACCACGGAAGTATAAAGCAGCTCTTATAAGCTCCGAGAGATCAATTGAAAAAATAGAAAACTAGATATTGGCTTTCTACACATTTGATATATTACTTCCCCTTTTTTTTCAAACTCAGCTCAAAAGTAAAGAATGTTATCGCTTTCAAATTCTTTCCAATGGAGTATCATTCCGATGCTTTTATCAGCATCAGTTTCATTTCTTTTGTTCTGTTGTTTAAGATCCTTTGGTGATGGATCTCTGCAAGACTCCTTTCCTCTTTTAAACTTTTACTTTTTCAGCCTTCTTTTACAGGATCTGATGTGAAAGATTTATACTTATCTTTTATCAAGTCTCAATTCACTTTTTTTAAACTCGGATATTTTTTCCTGAGCTTTTTATACGTCTTTTGGACATAGAAATGTTAACACGGACTACATTTGACGGGAAATTCATTTCTTTTACATAAAATGGCGATAACCATTGCAAGAAATTTAGTTTGACTTTTTTTATGAGCACTATTTTATTAATTAAGATTAATTTTTTCATTTAAGTTTATAATTTACTTATTCAAACCTTATGGAGAAGGGAGTTGATTGAAAACATTGCTTAAAAAATAGTATGCATTTTTATAAATTTAGCTGCGCATATAATATTATTTATATATAAAGCTAGCGTAAGTGGAAATCGATCTTATTACTTATTGTCGAATGGCAACCGTCAAATGTAAAAACATCATTGTATGAACTTTTCAAATTGCTTCAATGAATACTTTTACAGCTTAATTCAATAATTCTCTAATTAATGAAGCTGCAAATATTTTTGGAACAATACTTTATAGTTCAAATGCGAGAAAATAAAAATTCGAAGTTTTCGGTGTAATCTACCTTTAAAAGAAGATGGAATGATTTTTTTATATTTTTCTTTCTCATCAAATCAAATAGGACCAGGCCTTCTTTTGATTCCTCAAATGAACGAAAAGTGAATAAATAATGCTTAAAGGGAAGAAAAATTGTGAATTTTAGACGAAAAAATTCAAATACGAAGCCCTTTATCTGTATAATGATTACGAATGAATAAAAACTGCAAATTAACAAGGTATAAATAAGAAACGAATAATAAGTACTTTATTATATAATTAAATTTTGGTAAACGTGAAAGCATCATAAATTAAATTTATTGCGTATCCAACGTCATCGTGCGCATGCATGCACAAACAGAATGGCATGTTACTGACAATTTGGTTTAAAGTTTTATACCTATATCTGTGATAGTTTATATATAGATATATAAAGATATATACAATATATCTATATATATTGTATATATAAAAGTTTATATATATGGGTAGTTTGATGTATCTCTTTCTATATATATCATGAATTAATATTTATTTCTCCAGTTTATTGCATTTTTGAGTTACTTCTTTTACATATATAGGAAAAAAACAGCCAAATTGTCCACATGTCACACGTTTCAATCTAAAATAATTGATAAGAAATAAAAAAAATTAAATATTATTTAGCTAAAATATTGTTAATAAATATTAAATTAAAATATTGTTTAAATTTCATCGACTTAGCTTATGGTGAAATAGTTATCATTTTACAGCTTCGAGGTCTCTTCTATCTAAACATTTGCAAGGACTTATATCAATAATAGGTTGACTGCATACCATTCAAGTGGATGAGAAATTGAACAAATACTCATGTTAAAATATCCTGTCATCATTGTAGAATGATTGGTATAGCACCGTTTTTATATTCAGTGCAGAGATCATTGAGTTTAATGCTTATTTCGACAAATTATTCATGAAAAACTCAAGTATACTGTTCTTCTCCCACCCATTTCATTTTATCCTTCTATCTATTTCCTTTTTTTTAGGTTATCAAATGTGCATATATACGGATTCACAAAATATCAAGAATGACATTTGGGACCCAACAAGACAAATATGATGATTGTGGTGGTATGTAAATTATTATGATCTGTGCAGGAAGCAACAGGACGAATGTTGTTGGAAACATTTCTTTAATAATCACATTCACACACTAAACAGTTACAAACACAAAGACAAGACATTCACGCTCGCGCTTCACAGTTCAACATCACATCTCCTTCTCATTACAATCGCAATGCACTATGGGATGACATATGGGATGGCCCAATCAGGCATCGCCATCTAGTATCCAAAAGAGAAATGTAATGCAACTGCTACATGATTCATTTACAACTCAAAGCCTAATTATTTTGAGGTTACAATAATTTATTTTTGTATATTTCGTGTTAAAAAAATCTAAATAAACATATTGAAATTTATTAGAACAAATTTTAGGAAAGGCTTTGATAAGAATCATAAATTAGATATTAAAAACAGACGTCCAGTTTAAAACTAGTCAGATAGGCTTATAAGTCTTTAGAAATGAATATTTTTTGCGAAAAAGTTGAAATCTAAAAGAAGTATAAAAAGAAATTAATTTTTATTTTCTTCAAAAAATTAGTTTTTGGAAAGACATTTAAAAATTAAGCTACGTCACAACTACGAGCGGAAATGGTCCAATAATCATTCATATAGATAAGGAAAGCAGAATTTATTTTTCAGAGCGATCTAACTAAGTATATTCAATTTATTTCAAATATTATTATATATTCAAATATTTTATTATTTTAATTTAAAAAAAAATAATTATATTTGTAAACTTTTTACCTACTTGACTTTGTTGATTGAAATAAAACTCAGTAATAATGGATATATTGAGAAAAAACTTTAAAAAGCGAATTGTCTCCAATTATTATAAAGGATATTAATAAAAGGGGAAAGGGGCGTCTGCAGAAATTAGAAATCAAATGTAAAAATAAAAATTACTTCTAAAATATTCGGAAAAGGAAGGTTTTAGGGAAATATTTTTTCAACTGTCATAACCAGCCACAACTACCATAGTTTTTTTTCTGAAATATAAACAGTCACATTACTTTCAATCACCGTATATAAAATTTAGGCGTGCGCAAAATGAATAATTCGGAAAAAAAATCTGATCAATTGTAAATATCCGTGGACTAAGCATAGGAACTTTTATTTTGCATGACAAATCATGTAATTCAAACGAAAATTTGCTAATTTCGACAAGAATCGAACGAAAACACAATCATAAACCGATAGTTCCGCAAAATATCAAAGAGCAACGCAGTTTTTAAGTTTAGGTCAAAGAGATGTTGTTTTTATATTAAACTCTGAAGAAAAATCCAACTTTTTTCCAATACTTGAAAAAAATTAAACTTTAAAGGCTTTAAAAACTTAAATATAGTAATGAGATAAATTTAAATTATTAGTGAAATAAATACTAAAGATAATTCCAGGTGGGGGACGGAATCAAAGTGAAATGAACTTTCCGCGCCATTACCATTTGTTCCGCATAGGGTAGTCGATTTTCTAGTTCACTAAGGAATAGATGATTCATAACAGGAGAGGGTGAGTGACCTGACTGCTAAGAAAATGGGTCCAGAATCTTATCTTAGAAAGCAATAAAACGATGATATTTGTAATGACTATTAGATGTCTATTGGTTATTACTGTGAGTAAAACAATTATCAATATGACATGCAGGATTAAAATAGAATAGTATTTCGAAATGAATCCTCATTCCATGATGTCAACTATTTAGTTACTCACTGCCATTGCAGGTTTTAATGGAAGAAAAGAGAGAAGGAACTAAAGCTACGAAGATGAGCTTTTTCAAATATATTTTTCCTTGTATTTCCTTTCTGGTTATCTTAAAAAATAAACAAGGAAAGAGTAGATACTTTAAGATCTCATTATGATAATAAAATGCTAATCCTCACTTATTTCTAATGAATCTTATTATTATACCAAATGTTAACTTTCTTTCAGAATCTTTTGTATTTTAAAATCACTAGATATAAAAAAAAGATTCTATATTATCTGATAATCAATACAACCTGTCCCGAAAAGGCTAAAAATATAAAAGTGTTATTAAGAACTTACATTTTCGATCCCTTTCCTAAAAATCGCACATCTATTTTCTATTTTCGAGCTAAAAAGAAAATTGAAATTAAACTCAATTTCATAACATTTAAAAATCTAAAAAATTTGCGAATTTTACATAATAATAATAATAAAAATTCAATCTTTTAAGGTCTTTTGTGTATTCTAAGCTTATTTATTTGTAAAAATATTTTCTCTTCTTCCGAAGAAAAGCAATTCATTCTTTTTCCAAAAATTCATTTCTTTTATGAAATGTCCCTATCCAAAGTGGTTATTTCGGAGCAATATTTATTTTAAGATCTTACATTTTGTATTATTTAAAAAAAGCACATAAAATCTGCGTTTTCTTAAGTTTTTGGATTAAAAATGCCTTTACTACTCAAAAGAAATTTACTCCTCAAATTGCTTTTCAGATAACTTCAAAATATCTAAGAAATTTGCTACCAAAAAGTTTTAAATTAAAAAATACTATTTAACATTTTTTAAAAAGTTT
>JAPMOR010016491.1:0-16179 GCA_026543865.1 Argiope aurantia | reverse complement strand
ACACCTGTATTTTAGAAAATCGTTTTTATTTAAGTTATTTAAGAATAAAATATTTGTTGTAGCTGGTTTTTGATAAACATTACTCAAATGATATTTCAAATATAACCAAAACTGCTGAATGAAAATTTATAACAAACACTAGAAAAAGTTATATTCCTGTAACTAATCCTATTTCAGATAGTTTTGCACATTATACACTTAACCAAACTTGCGAATACCAATTATTCAACATATTAAGAAAATGATAATAAAAAAAAACATTAAAACAAATGTACATAAATAGCAAGCACAAATTATTATTTTTTTATAGTCATTAATCCCATACTGATATATAAAACAGAAAAATGATATTAGTACTAAAAGAATGCTTTTCAGTCTATTTTGGTAACAAACGTGACAGAGCATCAGCATGCGGCACTTTAGAACCAGGGCGATGTTTTAATGTTATTTTGAATCTCTGCAAGGCAAATACCCACCTTTGTGATCGAGATGACTGAGGAGCGCACTTGGTCAGATAAGGAAGGGGTTTATGATCGGTAAAAATGTGGATCTCGGATTCAAACACAAGGGTTTCAAACTTTTTCAAGCTCCAAACTATAGCAAATGCTTCCCGTTCGATTGTCGAACAAAATTGGTGGCCTTTGTTTAATTTTTGACTTGCATAAGCGATAGGGCATATTTTTCCATCAACAGTCTGTGATAAACACGAGCCAATCCCGATTGACGTGGCATCACAATGAATCACAAAGGGTTTGCTCATATTCTGGGTGTATAGAGTAGGAGCGTGTAACAATGCTGATTTTAATTTTTCAAAAGCAACACTATGCATTTCACACCACGGCAACACATCAGGGCTTCTTTTCTTTGATAGTTCCGTTAATGGAAAGGCAATCTCGGCCAAATTCTCTATAAGGAGACAATGCTTTGTTCATTTACCTTTGAAAAGTTGCAGCTGCATTTTTCAGCCCAAAAGGCATTACCTTAAAACGATATTGTGCTCTATGGGTCTTAAAAGATGTATAATCCCCCGAATCTTCTTCCATGGAAAGCGAATAGTACCCCTTCAAAAGATCTAGCACACTAATCACATTTGCCTGTCCTATGGAATATATTAATGCCGTTGCGTCTTCCATCGGGAAATCGTCGGTTTTAGTCGCTGCATTCAATGCTCGATAATCCACGCACATCCTGATAGATCCATCCTTCTTGTTTACACAGACTATAGGATAAGCAATGTCAGCTGAGCTCTCTTCGATTAGATCTAATTTTAGGAGTTCTTCAATCTGGGAGTCTATTTGAGGTTTCAGCGCTTCAGGAATCCTGTACATGTAAGGTTTTTTCTTTCTTTCTCGTCTTCTAATTTTATCTTGTGATGACCAACCTTTGCAACTCTAACTTGTCCGGTAAATATTGAATGATGATTCCGCAATAAGTTCAGGATTTGACGTTTCACTTCCTCAGAAAGATGTCGCAAATCCACTTGATCAAATATCTCTTTCCAGTAACATACATTTTTATAACTGGGGGATGAATAAACTTCTCCAAAGTCTGCAGCATCTTCAAAGATCATGCCTACAGCATTAATTCTTGGATAGTATTTCCGAATTTTATTTGCATGACAATGCCGAATTTTTCCATCGCTAAGTTTTACTTTATATGAATGTGGAGGGCAATGCTCGATAACTTCTTCAGGACCAGTCCAAAGGGCATACAATTTGTTCGATGAATCAGGTATTAATAAATAGGCTTAAATTCCTTAGAAGCGGTTCGGCAGTTAAAATATTCTGCATATGCCTGCTGTTTCCTCTGCAGCTCTTTCTAAGTTTATTTTTTGCTCCTGTAAATAATCCACAACTGATTTCTCCATGTTTAACGGAATGGCAATATCACCACACCAGCTCGATTTTAGAACACTGAGAGGTCCTCGTGCTTCACGTCCATACATCTACTTGAATGGCGAAACACTCGTCGTACAGTTAGGAACTTCCCTGTACGCAAAAAGCATATACGCAATGTATTTATCCCAATTACACGGATCAGTTCTGATATTGTGATGGAGTGAATTTTTGAACACCCTATTATATCTTTCTATAAGGCCATTCTCATCTGGATGGTTAGGCGTCGTAAATCTGAGAGCACAACCTAATCTTTTCATGAATTCCTGGGTTAACTTAGAAATAAAGTTCGTTCCATTATCACTTGCAATAACATTGGGTATTCCAGTCTGCGTGAATATCTCCAATAAAGCATCACACGTAGCTTCAGCCGTTGACGAACGAAGAGGGATAGCCGGTCATCGAGAATGCTGGTCCATTAGACAAAATACATACTTATGCCGACGAGCAGAAGGGGGTTCAATGGGTCCTATTAGGTCTATATTTACTATCTCAAATGGCAATTCCGGACGGAGAACAGGAATAATAGGAATTTTATCAATCATTTTTTCCGGACTCCTCAACTGGCATTGTTTACAGGATTTACAAAAGTTTTTAATATCATCTGTCATATTTGACCAATAAAAACTGTGTTTAATTCTTTCACTAGTCTTTTTTAATCCCATATGGCATCCGAAAATGGATTCATGTGCTAATTTAAGAACTTGCTGTCCTTATTTTTGGGCAAAACCAACTGATTCACTTTTTCGCCTAATATTTTATCCCGGTGGAATATTAATTCATCATTCCTAAAAAGGTTTCCTTTTCCAAGCGATACATTTTTTCTTACTGACTGCAAAGTATCACATTTTCTTTGTTCTTCTTTCAATGCATTAATTTTGTTTTACTGATCCAAAGAATCGCTTTCATTTCCGCTCGGTTGTTCTTCGCTCTGACTAACTCCTCAACAAATCATAAATTCATCAAAGCTCTCTTCCATCGCCGCCTCTAATTCAGACGAGTTTTGGGTGCGGCTGTGGTTTATGCTTTCTCCCAATACGTTTAATAGAGAGGGGGAGATGAACTGCTCTTGAATTCTATCCGTGATAGCTGCAACTATCTCAATAGGCCTGGAAAATCCTTATTGTTGTTTTTATCTTTTAATGATATTTGAAAACTCGAAAGAGTAGAGTTAATCCTTTCTCCTAATGCACTTTTTAAAAGGATTTTTCCTTTTTCATTTTGTTCACTTGACACATATTTAGAATTTAAAACTGGTATCATAGCACCCGAGTCAACTAGGGTTTTCAGTTCTCTATTGTCCACACAAATATCAACGTATTGTAAAGGGTTGATATTTAAGCTTTTTTCACCATTAATTAATTCCAACTGAATTTCCGCGGTTAAAGTGTCTTCCCGTATCCTTTCTGCCGCAGATTCTCTCAACTGCGATTTTTTATGTCTGTTTGGGCAATCTCTAGCAAAATGCGACAATCCACAAACGTATCAGTCTCTTGTTACTTTTCTTGAATTTGTAGTTTCATTTTTATGAAAGTTTTTGTTTCTGAATTCTCGTTGATGCGGGAGTACATATTTCCGTTCCGAAAAATGTCTCTCTTTTGTTTCGTCGTAGGTTTGATGTTTAGAACAGTTATTCTCTTGATATAGTTCTTTCTTTTTTCTCACACTGTTTGAGCGCACATTTTCATAATCATCAAATTTTCTTGCTGTTTCGTTTGGATTCGTGAATTGGGACCAAACATCAATAAAATGTTCTTTAATTCCGTAGGTACTTTTCGATTTATCTGTTCTGTTATGATTAAATCCGACAAACTTTCAAAAGTAGTTATTTCCAATCCTTTAATCCATTGCTCAAAATAATTTTTAAGTTCGTAAGTAAAATCGCACTAGATGGTCTCCGGTCTTTTAAAATGAGTCATAAACTTTTGCCCGAATTTTTCCGGGCTGAGTTTAAATCGTTTCACTAATAAACTCTTGATTGGTCATAGTCCTTAACTTTCTCGATTGACTCTCGAGCGATGAGTTGAGTTATATCCGTTGGCAATAATCCTAATAGATGCGACACGTAATCTTCTCGTTTTATTTGAGCCCACTCGGCTTGCCTCTCGAACAACAGCGAATATAAACTGATATCACTGTTCTTTTCATCGAATTTCTGCATCCCGTGTCTGAGTTCTATCTTGGGAGTTGGTAATTCGACATCCACGAGTACCCTGGAATATTGCAGCTTCAATTTTTCAAGTTCGAATTCTCGTTCTTCTCGTGCCTTTTTCTCCTGCAATTGCTGCTCTTCTTTAATTTTCTTTCTTCAAATTCTCGTTCTTCTTGCTTTCGTTTTTGATCTTCTCTCTTTTCTATCTTCTATGATAACTATCATTTGTTTCTTCACAAACTCTTACTCGTAATTTTTACTTCCAGTAATTAATTTTTTTAAGTCCACAATTTTCATCTCTAATGAAACAGTTTCACCAAGCTCTTCCACCAACAACTTCAAATATTCCTTTTTCGCACTGCCTGGGAAGGCCATATCGATACGGAAAGCACACCTTTATCGAATAAAGTTCGATTTCAAGTTCGTCAAAAATAGAACTCGATTCTGAAATCCTACCGACTGCGCCAAATGTCGTGGCTGGTTCGTTAGTGTTTTGAATAAATAGGCAAATAGAAAAGTTAACAACAAATTTATTTCAGATTCGTTGGAGTTACTCTGCTCAGTAACTCCTTCTTCTCCAAGAGCAAACACTCGAATGACCTCACTCTTTTAATTACACTCGCGCTAGTTGTCTAGCGCCATCTATGAACGTTTATTTCCTAACGCTTCAAAATTCTATCACAACAATATTTTCCTGTTTTTTTTTTTTTTTTCAATTACCAAACAATAGATGCTTAAACTTGCCTGGCGTTTGACTAGTAAGAAACAAGACTAACGCGTTGAATTAGAAGATTAAAAGAATGTAATGCATACTTAACCTGGAAAATTAATGAGAGTATAATTCACTTTCTGAAGAACCCGTCACATTTTTTTTTTTTTTTTTTTTTTTTTACTTTTCCTTTTTCGTCAATCATCTAAGGTAAAAAAAAAATCAGAAAACTAAAAAGGCAATCTTCATTTTTTTATATTTATAATAGAAGTGTTCATCTCGGTGAAAGAATCTTGAAGATTAATTGCTTTTGATAAGATATGCGTCTTCATTTTTAGCCAAACGATTTCTTTTTCTTCACCCAAATTATTTATAACCCTTTCTCGAAGTTAGAGAAAGGTCGAAAAAAAATGGATTTCGGTTTTTAATTTTTATATCGTTTGGTCTTAAAAGTTATCAGCACATTGTAAGCGATTATAAAAAAAATAATAATCCACTATTATAAATTAATATTAATAAACTCATTTTACAATGAAAATATGTCTGATTCTATGAGTTGCATATTTTCAAAAGATTCTTATTATACTGATTATTAGCATAGAGCTAGTTTTAGTGACAATAATTTAAAGTGAAATGAAGCCAATTATTTTTTAATTACTCACAAATTCTGATTTTTCAATTTAATCTTTTTTATTTTACTTTATTAAATAGTCTGTTTTATTCACAAATATTCTGTAATGCACATAAAGAATTGTTCAAGAAATCATTGCCTAAACAAATAAAGAAAACTCTTTAACCTATACTCACTGCAATGGAAATTGTCAGAGAATCAGAGCTCTTGTAAGAATAAGCTACATTCACTTCAATATGAATCATATATCTTTATCAGCTTCTGTTTTATCTCTTTCCTAATTTGATTAAAGTTTTTAAATTAATAACTCAATTTAACTTTAGTTTTCTTTCATTGCTTTACCTTACTTTTCGAAAACAAGAATTTCAAAACAGATATTTAAAACATAAAGAATCGAATAAGATATAGGGAAAATTTAGAAAAAAATTATCTATATTTGTTTTAATTTATTTTTAAAAAATATAATGGGAGTAAAATAGAAAATTATGTATATAGAATACTAATTAATTTATACTATATATATATATACAGGGTGTTGCCAAATTCGACCGACAAATTCAGAAGGGTGATAGGAGGCATCAAGAGGATAAAGATTCACCATACAACATGGGGTCCCAAACGACTTTTAGGTGGTGAAAATCACAACAATATAAGGAATCGGCGAATTTTTGGAAACTGTAAAAAATTAATAACAAAAATAACAAAAGGTGTTTTAACTTTAAGTGAAAGCACATTCTTAAAGGCAATTTTTCATGTGAGTAACATGCCGATTTGATGAACCAGGGGGTCGTAAATTATTGAAAACGAAAAAGTAGTTTAGAACCCTTGTCTGCAAAAGTATTAAAACTTTAAGAAAAATAAAAGCTTGAAAATATAAGGAATTTTATATTCTTAAATTTGATATAAATCTGTAGTGTGAAAAATGAGGAGGTTTTAAGATATTCAAGAAAAACTAAAATGTTTGCCGAGAAACATCGCTGCAACATCGGCACCAATGTTTACAGAAGGTGTTGCAAAATTATATTGAAAAATTCTGAGGAGTAATCGTAGGCATCTGGGCGATAAGAATTTTCAAAGAAATATAAACTCGCAAACGACGGTGAAAATTTATTTGCTGGAATACAGATACAGCATACATCTGCAGCACAGCCATTTTAACATAAGAAAGGAGACGATGAGAAACTTTTATAAAAATTGTTCAATGTTACGGCCGCGAAGGTCATTACACAATCGACACCGACGTTTAAGGACCACCGGACGCGCTCAAACATACCAGGTGTGCTTGCGATTTCTCCAGCAGCGATCCGTGCTACGAGATCTTTCAATGTATCCAAAGGTGTCTGATAAACAATATATTTTATATGGCCCCAGAAGAAGAAATCCAAGGGATTAAGGTCCGGGTAACTTGGAAGCCAATCAATAGGTCCACGTCCAATCCACGTCCCAGGATATGTATCATCTAGTTAGTTACGCATAGAATTCAAAAAATGCGCTGGTGCACCATCATGCATTAACCACATGTTCTGGTGTGCAAATGCCGGTATTTCCTGCAGTAAATCCGGAAGGACGTGCTGCTAGAAAACAAGATACTTTGCGCCAATGAGGCGTTCGAGCCCTGCATTTGGCCTCGTTATTTTGAAGGTCCTGTCTCCCGCAACCGTCTATTAATATTTGCAAAGGTGCTGTGGTGTGGACAACGCTTACTTTGATATTGCTATTGGTATATTCTTTGTGCTAGCCCTACATTACCATTCGCTCGGTCGTAAATTATATGCATATCCGCATATATTTCATTCGTGAAATACTAACATGTTGTTTGCGAATGAAACTTATCGACTATCAATTCTGCACTGTTCTTTAATGAATACAAGCTGCTTTTATATTCCTCGAACCATCAATTCTGCAATGATCGTAGCTTTTATATTCCTCGAACGCATGGAAAATTTAGATACGAGAAAACTTCTTCTCGACTACTTTGTTCCAAATTCTTGCATTCTTAGGGCCATTCTCTTTGCCAGGCTAATTATCTCTTCGATGTCTGTTTTTGCGATTTTCACAGAAAACATGTCTTCTGCGATCCTATGTTTAATTATTATCTTTTATCTCTTTAATGCCTACTATCACTTCTTTTATATTTACCTTTCGAATTTGGCAACACCCTCTGTAAACATCGGTACCGATGTTGCAACGATGCTTCCTATCAAACATTTTAGTTTTTCTTGAATATCTTAAAACCTCCTCAATTTTCACACTACAGACTTGTATCAAATTAAAGAGTATACAATTCCTTATATCTTCAAGGTTTTATTTTTCTTAAAGTTTTAATATTTTTGCAGATAAGGGTTCTAAACTACTTTTTCGTTTTCAATAATTTACGACCCCCTGGTTCATCATATCGGCATGTTACTTACATGAAAAATAGCCTTCAAGAATGTGCTTTCACTTAAAAAAAATGCATAGTTGAAACACCATTTGTTATTTTTTTATTAATTTTTTACAGTTTCCAAAAGTTTGCCGACTCCTTATATTTTTGCAATTTTTACCACCTAAAAGTCGTTTGGGACCCCATGTTGTATGGTGAATCTTTATCCTCTTGATGCCTCCTATCACACCTCTGAATTTGTCGGTCGAATTCGGCAACACCCTGTATATTATTTTCATTGATATCAACTGTGCCACTAAATAATGACCAAAGAATTTCAGATGAATAATGACAGTTAGAATAATATGAATATATTTCATTATATGAAGGCATGTCGTAAAATCCAGAAAGATCCTAGGTGCCCCAAAAAAACTAATCGAGAAAAAATATCTTCTGGATCGTATCAACCTCCAAATCCCATTCATTGTTGTCCAGATTCGGAATTTTAGGCTGTATAGAATTAAGTTGGAAGGGAATCCGTAGGGAATCCGACATACTGGAATAACAATATCTAGCGGCACAAAAGATGTTTCCACAATCAGAAGTTGCTACACTTCTCTTTTAAAATGAGTTTTTGCCTCATATATTTGGCTAATCACACAAATAAAATGGGACTATCCACAACAACAAATATCCTATATTTTAGGGCATGTAAATTCAGTGTTCTCAATCGCATAAATGTGCAATTCTTTTCCTTTACGAAAAACCATAGTTTTCTTACTAAATGAAAAAAGAAGATTTATTATCTTTACGCCAGATATCGAATGAAGCGGAAATTTTCTTTATCTAAAATGGGCTGAACACTTACCATTATTTAACATGAAAAATAGTTCGTTTTTCTTTTTTATGTGTATTTCTTTTATGTATTTCTTCAAATAACATTTTTCCAAATGATTATTGCATAGGAAATTTCAAATTAGTTTTCATATATATTCAATTCGATACTGTCACAAAATAAAGCAAAAACGCTTGGTTATCTCCGAAATAATCTTGCAAGAAAGATGACAGCTTTTAGAGTAGCTCTTGGCAGATTTTCCAAGCATTTTGACATGAAGAGGGTAAGCGATGATTCGAACGAAAGAGATTAGGAGAACAGATAACGGCGGCATGTCTAAAGGGAAAATGGCTATTGTTATGTTCCTTCGCCCTCCAGCATCTATCTGAAAAGTGGATTTACGAATGGCAAATGTCTGTTGAGAGTTTGAGAAATCCCGGAGCTGTCTGTCTGATGAAGACAAAATAGACATTGGATTTACTTTAGCCTTTAAAAAAGCATTACAACCATTTTAATGATGCATGAATTGTATGAGATAAGTTTGTGTGGGCCATCCATACTGAATATGGATTCGAATTTACTCGTTTAAGTTGAAAAAGGATGCATGAAAAATAGGAAGTTATTTCATGTTGGATGAGACACAAAAAGAATGTGTAAATTTATGATCCTTTCACAATGTTTCATATATTTCGAATTCTTTGGTATTGTTCTTCCATTTTGAAAGCAAGGATGCATATGTAAGCTTTTGTCCGAGCTTGCATCCAATTTCTAGCTATCAGCAGAGCAATTATTTATGAAATATTTTGAATCAATCATTGTGAACGCATCTTTATTTTTCAGTAAATATTTTACATACCTATATTTGAAAAGGGTAGATTTCTTTGAAAATATAGTAAATTTCATCAAAGGAATGGGAATAAAGTTTTTTAAAAAAAATATTATTATTTTAATCAGAAACGGAACTGACATTTAATTTTCGAAAAAAATGTAGAATAATTTGACCGCTCTTTGTTGTCAATTTGATAGTTTTCAGATTTCTTTTTACATTAAGCAACAAGAAGGCTAATAGATTCTTGAATTATAAATTTTCTCTTTCCTTGGGTAATATTATGTAATCATCTTCCACTTTATAAATAGTCTAAAATGAATATAATTTTTCTGTCGATGAATTTTGTATTTTTTGTTTCTTTACTATTTTTTTTTCAATTTCATCACCATATTAACTGATAAAAATGACGCTTACACATCTTAAAGTTTAAACACTTTCCAAGTTTGTTTGCCATGCCATTTTTCTAATTTCCTCTATATCTTTAGGTATTTTTTTTAAAAAATCAGACTACAGCAACATGCAGGGCACATAAATGATTAATATTTTTTATAATGCACCAGCACTGCGCGAATAATGGACATAAAAAAGAAAAGCATTTTTTTTATCTGAATGACAGCGAATACGAAAAATCAAAATTTCTAAAATATAATTTCTATGAATTAAAAAAATACCAAGAGTGTAATATAGGCTTACACTGAATTAAATTATTAAAATCATTATTAAATAAATAAAATTATTTATTACGTTGTGAAGTGATGATTATAATGTGTGTGTGAGTGTGTGTGTGTTTATATTAAACTTCGTATGCATTTAAAAATAGTTCTTAGCGTTATATTTATTAAAAAATGTTCACTTACTTATAATTCCTCGTATGATAATTAATACTTTTTATTTTGAGAAAAAAAATCATTAACAAATAAAAATGTTTAATTCTTCAAGAAATTTAACACTTTAGTTCATTCTTCTATAATATATACATTAAATAAATAAAAATACATAATTTCATAAAATTCCTAAAAGGAAAAATAATTTATCGGCAATAACTTGTTATATAAAATATGTCGAGATTTGAAACTGAATAGAGCAGTTTTTAATAGACGAACTTCAATATGTCCATTGCTTGAGCCTCAAAATATCTAAATTCGTTGTTTGTTTGTTTAGTTATATTAACGTCCCGTTGTAAAGCAACACTAGGGCTATTTAGGGACGGACCTCTCGTAATTTTGAACCACGGTCAGATGACGGCACCTGAGCTGGCACCCCCCTCTCCACACCACACCAGCGGGAGGAGGTTTGGCCTGACGGATTTAGCGTGCAACAGACCCCTTACACGACGGTTCTTCGGTGGAATCGGGTCTCGAACCTGAGAAATAACGGCTCACGAGCCAAGACCTTACTACCAGACCACCGCGGCCCTATATCTAAATTCATAACTAACAAATTATATAAATATTTAAATTCATCTCGAATTTACTTCAAATCAAACGCGTTTATTAGTATGCATATATACGACGTTTATATTTTTCCGCAGATTTTACCTATTTTTGGTATGCAGATTTTACCACCATGTTTATCAAAGCTGTTTGGAACTATCCTGTTTATATTTCAGACATTCAAACAGTTTGAACCTGATGAATGAATTAATTGGTATGAAATAACATACCGAATAAATAAAATTCTGTGATATATTTTCGATAAACATTGGGATATTGCTCTGCTGGAACTAAAGTAAAATTCTCTGGCGTCTCCGTTAGCGCAAGTGAATAAAAACCAGATTTTAGATATTAAAAAATACAGTACTAGATTCCACAATGATTTTTGGAACACAAACAAGCGCATAACAAAATCGGATTTCTAAAAATAGACAGATCTGTTTTCTTAAAAAAAAGATTTCAGAGCGAAAATAGGTATATCTAATAAAATAAAAAAAATTAGGAAATTCAGATTCTTATTCCCGCTGACAAACGCCACTGTTTTTCTTCCGGTGTTCAAACACATAGGAAGTATATCAAATCGCATTAAAAATGAAAATATTATTTCTAGCTTACAGACAAATGTATACAGTTGTAGGTGATGGATTATTCCCAAAAAGAAATTTCGTTTCAAAATATTTTTCTATTGTTAATTCATATATGCAGCAGACGCTAAAAATAGAAGAATTAAACTTTGAATCTCCTGAAGGAAATATGACAGATATATAGGACAAAAACTTGAGAGCTTTAAAGATTTTAAGAATAGAACGCAGTGATTTTTAGTAAAGATACTATTGGTAAGAGAGTATATTAATAAACGAGATTATTTAGTAGGTCTGAACAAGAGAATCGCATGAACGATGGATAGAGTCAAAATGAATTCCGTTTTTTAATCAGCTATTTCAATTTCTGCAGACAAAAAAGATCCATTAGGGAATAACTTCTCTAAGAATAAATTCCATTACGAATTTCGAAGTGATAAATAAGCCAATCACATCGTGCGTTAATACAAAAAGAGGGAAACAGATTGAAAATCCATAATATACATATATTTGAAGATGAGCATTTCTAAACGAGTATCATTTCTTCAAAACCTTGGTAAAACTTCACATTTCAGAATGTCAATCAGGTATTGTTTGCCTAGAATTATCATAATTTTTTTTAAAAATCTGGATTTGAAAGTTTTTATTAGGGATGTAAAAGATGTAATAAAATTCTAATGGCTGACTACTAAAAACATTCTTTTAAAACACCAGCGCTGGGTTGAGGGAGTGAAAAACAATGAGATGTTATACAATAAAGAATGATTGATAAATAAAATGTATAATAATAAAGAAGAAAATAAAGCAAAATTGCCAAAATTTGTAATTTGAAACTTCAGTTTGGCTCTGGATGAGGAAGTTCTACCCCTTTCTCAAGTCATTTTTACTTTCTCATATTAACGTAGTATAGGGAAAGTAAATTATCGTCAAAAATTCGAGCTCGAGATTTTGGACGTATATCGATTAGACTCACCAAGCTCAAAAAACACATTTTTGGGGACACGTCCGTCTGTCTGTCTGCGATAAAGATAACTCAAAAGCCCTTTCAACTAGACGGTTGAAATCTGGTATGCGGTCTTTGTGCCAAATTTGTAGATTTCTATCGAATTTTGTGAATAATCTGTTCAAAGGAATTCCGTCTGTCCGATTGTTAGAATATAAATTGATACAATAATTACAAAAACAAGACAGCTAAAATAAAATTAATATCTATAATGTAGATATATATTAATATATATAGTGTAGGTATACCTATCAAATTTTGAGTCAAATTCAACAACAGGTTGATCGTCTGTCGGTCTGCATTCTCAGGAATATGTAAATGCGATTGTTCGAAAACCTAATGACTTAAATACATCAAATTTGATATAGAAGTTTTTGACTATAAGCATAGTTTTGTGACAAATTTTTGTTTCAGTCGATTGGGAGAAAAAAAAATTAAAAAACATAAATTAGATTTTAGGATACGATTAACCGCATGCCAGAGAGTATTTGCTAAAAATTGCACCAAGGTGCCCACGATAGATTCAGTAAAAATGCTGAATTCACGTCAAATTTAAATATTTCGTAACTATTGTTCATCAGTGCAAGGTCAGGTGTTCTCTTTCATGACAAGTTTATAAGAAAGTATGCGAGAAAGTTTTGAAGAGATCCCTCACACCGGTTAAACACTTTTCGGATAGGATAATTTATTCAGAAATGGTGTGTGTGTGTGTGTGTGTGTGTGCGGTTTATAGGTTTTTGGTAGGATAAAACGGAATTCCTTTATAAAAAAGCTCAAGTGTTCTATGTCAGCTGATCAAATGTATTTGCTCATTGCAAAAGATAATGACGCATGCAAGATCGCGCGAAGTGCATTAAAAATTGATTTTTTTATTACTGGAATGAGTTTAGTTTTTTCATTATCGTAAGTACATTTCTCTTTCCCTGCAGTCACTGGTCTGGAGATCCTGTCATTAATAAAGATGTGATTTTAAAGCAAGACTGTCAAGGTGAAAATCGGGTGAATAATAATTATTTGACTATAGAATAAGTCAAAACATTTTGAATCGATAGGAAAAAGTGATATTTTGAAACCCATATAGAATTTTGCTCCTATGTGTATGAAATAAGATCTACCAAAGTATAACGGAATTTCATGGTTCAGTATCTTCCATTTGTATAACGGAACTGTATCTACAACGCCATTTTTTTAACAACAGTAATAATCCGGACATGGAATCCTTGAATTCAAACAATCTGAAGTATCTTTAATATTTTAACAGTCCTTTTTGTATTTTCTATAGAAAAAATAAAAAAAAAAAAAAAAACACCACAAGGTTCTTTGTCAAAAATAAACTTTTAGATTTATCAAATGCAATTAATAGACCTAAGGAATCATATTGAGTGAAATATTCTTGATACTCGAAACACTCATTTAACATAGAAAAATGTGTCTATCTTTCGCGACCAAATATGATAGAGTAAAGTAGTTTTGAATATCACCATTTCAGAAAAATCAACGATTTCATAAAGTGAGTTTAATCAACCTCGCGCTTTTTTAATCACACTTTTAAAAAAATAGCTATGTTTTCAAATTTTGAAAACTCATTGTTTTACTCACTAAAGAAGAGGAAATGATGGCGTAAAAGAGAAATTTTCGTTTTCTAGTTAATCAGGTCAAAATGAATCCACTTTCTTCTTGTCTAGAGACAAGAGATTTTTTTCTTTGCCTTTTTATGGAACATTTTAGTTTTAACTCCTACAGATGATAAAATATATAGACAAGGATGTAGCTTTTAGTCACTGAACTTATCTATGTGCTCATTAATCACAATCTGGAAAGTTTTGCTCTTTTGTCCTATTGTGTTATCTGTGTTGATTTCGAATTTTGTTGATGATGGCCTATAGCAACAACTAATAACTAAATAGGAGTTTAAAAAGTATCTCCATCTATATCTTTGAAACGTAGGCAGCATTTTTTTTAGTTTCCAAAATTCACTTCTTAAATATTATTTTAAGTTTAAAAAATACTTAATCTTAACAATAAAGATAAAAATGGATGTATATTTAAAATATATAAAAAAGACATCCGTCTAGATCCAGCCTATAAGAGGAAACACGAATTGATGTAAGAACCAATGTAATTAAATGTTAAAGGACATACGCAATTAGACAATTCTTTTTCTTATTTCGTAGAAATGTAAATTAATCTTTTAATGCTAGCTTTAGATTCCTTTACAGATAATGCTAAAAGCCAGTTATTCACCAAAATACACAAGCGAAACTATTAACACTAAGTTTACTTTGGAAAATTGTTCATATAATCTTCTAAAAAACGTTTTCAACCTCATTCAATTTCGTCAAATAATATTTTCGGCATTATACTATGTTTGAAGATGCTTCAAAAATAATGTATAATTCCGTACATTTTACACTTTCAAAATATCTCCCATTTTTTTAAGCCCAAAAAGACATCACACAAAGCAGATATCATATTAAATGTCAAAAGTTACTGAAATGCTTGAAGTTTGAGCCATTGAGGATTTATTTCTCTAAAGAGAGAAAATATCACATGCGTCTTTCTTTGAGTCCGAACGAAAGAGATATTTCAAAGAAAATTCTCAAAGAAACGAAGTGCCGAATCTTTTCTTTTCATCCTTTTGTTGAAAGTGAAAGTGCCGTGTATGTATGATTTCCCGAAAAGTCGGATCCCTTTTCGACTAAGTACGCTTATCAGCTTTTATGGCATGCTAACAATAATGTTTCTATATAAAAAGGATCATACAATAAATGTCATAAGTATATATTTTCCACTTCTTTTCAACCAAAAGAAATATCTCACATGCAGTTCTATTCGAATGGACAATAAATTTATATTTCTACTCTTTTCTTCAAAGAATTTAGGCCTTTAAATAGAAAGCGCAGTAAGTGTTAAATTGTATGCTTTGCAAGAAAATAAAAACAGTTACAGACCATCTTTGTCACTAGCTGTATTTTCCAAGTGGTTCTTCGATTTTTACTCCAGATTTCTTGCCCTAATTTTAATGCCACTCCTTTTTTTCAAGTAAAACATCGTGGTACTCCTGTCTTCGGCGATATATTTCAAAGTATTTTAACTTTGACTCCACTGGACAATTTCATAATTTTCCAGGTTAAATATCCTGATTTTTGCAATGTTTTGACGAGGGATAAAATAATTTTTCACTACATATTTTCTACATTTAATCTTCAATTTAATAAAAATTGAGAACTACTACACTCTTCTTTGCCAACCAAAATATCGTTTACTTTCACTAATGCCCAGTTTTTGAATTATATTATGATTATTTTGGTTTATTATTATAATTACACTCAATTTAAAACTTCCTTAAGTGAAAATGATGACATCTGCGCGTTCATTCCTCTTCTCGAAGCTTCACCTACTTATCAGAATGAACACTTTTAAGTCACGATGCACTGATCCAAAGGCCTAGACTTTGCCTCGAAACCAAAGTAAAGAGTTACTCATTATATGTTAAATAAATTCTTTAATGATAATCAATCTTAAATTTGTGGCCAAAAAATCCCATGGGATGTTGAGACCACAAACTGAAATGATGACTTCCATCCTCAATAAACTATGGGATAATTCATAAGAGAATTTACATTCGGTTAGCTGGAGGGCAACGGTCAATCCCATTTTAAGGGTAGAGAAGTCCTCCCCCCCCCCCTAGCTATATTATCCTCTATTTTCATAAGAATTGTCACTATGAGGATGTAAAAGCGCCATTG